>CABHPQ010156210.1:0-31501 GCA_902168405.1 Peromyscus aztecus
ATATATATATATATACACATACATATATATTTATACATATATATGTACATGTATATATATACATATATGTATATATAATATATTATATATATATATATAAAAATCAGCCATGAATTTAAAGGAGAGCAAGGAGGGGTATATGGAAAGGTTTGGAGAGAGAAAAAGGAAATGAGAAATACTGTAATTATATTATGATTTTATAAGTAAAAAATAATAATAGAGACTTTTCAAAGGCAAAAATCTATTTTCACCTTCTTTGTAATTCCCCCAAAGTAAATTAGTATAATGTGTAGTTGACATCTGTTACTAGTGAACAATCACCTCTGTAGATTTATCCCTCTTATGTTTCTTTTTCAGAGAAAAATAAAACAGAGTAATGGAAGTTTAAAAAAAAAATGAAGGCACCTTTACCTAACACGTTAGCAGCTGCAACCACTACCCGATAATAGCAATAGGTCCCAAGCATTTCTTCTACTATTTCTCCAAGCACCTTCTACATCCAGAGATGTGTGAAGATAGGGAACCAAACAGTGTTCCCAGTGCACTGAGGAACCCAGGACGGAAGCTACCCCTCACAGTCTTTCATCTCTGGGGTCTGCATAGGAAAGGACACAATAATGCTAGAGGATCAATTGACCTCTGAGAAAACAGGCTCAAAAAGGTGAAATGACTTACCCAAAGTCCCAAGAGGGACAGGTCCTAGCATAGGAACTTAGTCATGAGAAATCTATCTTTGCCATCATACCAGGTGGCTACAGGCAGAAATCCATGCCCATAACATAGACAGCTGTGTTGTGAGACGCTGAAGCTGAGAAGTGAGTCTAGCCATGTGTGTGTACATCTATCTCCCAGACTCTCCTCCTAAAGGAATCCTGGCCTTTTTATACTTACGGTCTTTCATATCTCTCGGCCCCATTTAATTCCTCTAGTCCTGCACAAAATCTCACATAGTCCTCAAGGGCCAGCAGATGGTGACCAAGTGGGCAGCCTCTCCTCTTTGCTGCCTCAGTACCTGCCAGTATACAGATGGCCTTAGATCTGACTTCCCTACAGTGGGAGCCTCTTGAGGACAAGAGACTCTGTTTTATTTATCTTTATATCCACAGGACTCAGCTTTCTGTGGAAAGCTCCCATAGACTGTGGGTATTTAACTGAAATTTGTTGAATGAGTCATGAATTAATCCTTGTTCAGACCTCTTAATGAGAGACCTAATCCCCTAATGGGACCTTTGCCTTCCCTGGTTTGCAATGGAAGGCTCTAGTAGGTCAGCGTCCGAGAGGAGAAACATGAGCTATTGATTCTTCCCCCTTATTGTCAAGCTTAGAAGTGGGACAGTAGATTGCTAAGGCAGATGGGGTGGCTGAAGTAGTAAACACATTTCTCATTGCTCTGGAAGCTAGAGGTTTATGATCAAGGTTTCTTTTGAGGTCTTTCTTCTTGTCTTCTGGGGGCCTTCTTCACCGTGTCTTTATATAAGAAGTGTGTGTGTGTGTGTGGTGTGCTTGTCTGTATTCAGACCTCTGCATAGTGGATTAGATCCCACTCATATCATTTTAACTATATCATCACCCTGTAACATGGTGTCCAGGTATAATAACATTATAAGACACTGGAAGTTGAGTCTTTAACATTGAGTTCTGGAAAGGGACACAAATTCAGCCCATAGAGGGTGATGACGTCTTCTCCCTTTTGCAAGTCTCTGCATGCTGGTCCCTAAGCCTGTCCATGCCTCTGCAACAGTGCCTTCATGAGTTCTATTTATTGTGAAGCTTATACAAACATGCTGGATGCCCTCTGGCAGATTTCTCATGGAAACATGTGGTGATACTTTGTGATCTAACAAATAAAGCTTGCCTGAAGATCAGAGCGCAGAGCTAAGTCACGAGTTAGCCATGGAGGCCAGGCAGTGGTGGCACACACCTTTAATCCCAGCCCTCAGGAGGCAGAGGCAGATGGATCTCTGTGAGTTTAAGGCCACCCTGGACTACACAAGACTGATACAGTCTAAAAGTGAAACAGAGTCAGGCAGTGGTGGCACACACCTTTGATCCCAGCACTTGGGATCTCATGCCTTTAATCTCAGCACTAGGGAGGTAGAGACAGGAAGTGATATGGCTGGGTGGAGAGTGGAATGTAAGACCAGAGGAGACAGGAGCTGAGAGCTCTTTCAGGCTGAGGAGTTGGTGAGGTAAGAGGTGGTGGTAATGGCTGGCTCCTTTATTGATCTTCATACCATTTACCTCTATATCTAGCTTTGAATTTTTATTAATAATACCAATTAGGATTTGTAATACAGAAACTGGTGATGGCCATCATGGAAATCTTCAGCCACTATTTTGTTCCTCAACCAGCAAGGCAGAGTCTATACCTAGTTCTGTGAGAATCAAATGCTGGGTCGTTCCCTCTCTGTATTATTGTGTCCACCTGGAAAATGGGACACTTAAAAGAAACTCTTTCACATATATGAACCTTGGGCATGGCCTGCTACAAAAGGGTGAAAACCTTTCAAAGTGGGAAAGGGAGCAAAAGTAAAGGTGTGTGGCATCTCCAGGGTGGACCTGCTTCTCCAGCCAACCCACCAATCTACCATGCTGCATTCTAGATCAAGAGATTTCAGCTTAAGCTGCACAAAGCAGAGGAACACTCTTAAAGACATGCCTTGCTGAGAGTGTGGGGCAGCGGATAGAGGGAGTAGGGTATGCTTTGATTATGGTGATATTTTATTTGTGCTGAAATGTGATTTTATTTGTATGTTAATAAATAAGTTGCCTGGGGGTCAGAGCTAATAGTAAGCCATAGCAGAAGTCTGGCAGTGGTAGCACATGCCCTTAATCCCATCACATGACAGGTAGATCTCTTGGTGTTCAAGGATACCACCAGCATGGAGACACACGCCTTTAATCTCAATACCAACTATAGAAGACCTGGAGGTCTGTATAGACGGGCAGTGACGAGGAGGTCATGTGGTTGGGTTTACAACCAATGAGAAGGCAGAACAGAAAGTCAATAAAAAGACAGATACACAGGAAGTAGGACAGCAGCGGCAACAGGTGGTAAGACGGTGGTTTTAGTCTCAGCTCTTAGCTACTGCTCTGACCTCTTGGGCTTTTAACTCTGCAATTGGTTCTGTGTTTCTTATTTAATAAAACCGTTACATCTACACTTTGATGGCCTCAGTCAAGAGAGCTTTTAGTCTTGCTAAGCTCTGGGCAGAGCGAGAACTTCTCTTCTGCTCTGTAGTAAGAATGACAACTTCACAGGCTCACTGAGTATCTATGGAAAACAGTTCAGTCAGGGATCCTGGATACGTTTATTTATAATGAAGTTGACATAGAAAAGGCCAGTACATTCATGCAGAGGCCATGCTTCCTGATTCTATAAACATCTTCAATGTGAGAAAAGGCTTCAGTGGGTCCATGGGTACAATTTATAATGTGCTCTGTGCCAACCCAAATCCTGCCTGAATACCATTCCAGTGAAATCATGCAGATCATTGATTCAGGGTGGCAAGGACTGGCAGGCAGGGTGGATTCCAAGACTCCACATTCTTATACCCCTGTGTCTGGTTAGCCTTCATCTTAGGGAGCAGCAAGGGCCAACCTGACTTTGGGGTGCCCCGTAAAGGGTCTGAGTTTTGGCATTCGACCTTGAGGGATTATAGCTGGCACGGAACCTTGCTGTTGACTGAATTAGGCCCTAGTCTCCTCTTCCTTAAAACCAGGTTAGTGGGGCCACCTTCAGAGGCTGCTGGGCCTGGGATTAAATGAGGCAGCAAGGCCTAAGTAAGTGCAAATGCTTGTTAAATGCTGTCTTAAGTCCCTTTCTCTAAATACCTCCATGCTTTTAAAAGGTTTTGTTGTTGTTGTTGTTGTTGTTGTTGTTGTTGTTTCACTTGTAATTTTAAAAGGGTCTCCAAATTGACAGAAATTGAGAAAGCCACCAAAGTCACATTGAAGAACTTTGCCACATCCTTGAAATCACTAAGCACTGCCCCCACCCCAGTGTCCTGGTTCACAAGCTAGAGTCATTTCAGAAGAGGGAACCTCAGTTGAAAAAATGCCCCCACCCTATTGGCAAGCTCATGGGACATTTTGTTGACTAATGATTGATGTGGGAGGGCCCAGCTCACTGTGGGTGGTACTACCCTGGCCTGGTCCTGGGAGCTCTAAGAAAGGCTGAATAAGCCATAAAGAGCAGACAGATAAGCAGCACACTTTTATGGTTTCTGTTTTAGTTTCTTGCCTTGCGTTCCTGTCCTGACTTCCTGGACAACAGACTGTGATGTGGAACTCTAAGCTTGAGATAAATCCTTCCTTCCCCCAGTTGCCATGGTCATGGTGTTTCTCTACAGTAGTAAAGATCCTAAGACATTGAGTAAGGAGTTTGGTCCAATAAAGTCCTTCCTTCTCCTGCTAATCTCCCTTGGATGCTGTTCCCATGACGACTTTCAAGCCAGGTGAGTGGTTTATCTATGTATTCTCAATAATTATGGAGAAAGAAAAGAATGGAACAGTAACCTGGTACCAAAAGAAGTCAGGTTGCAATCCATAACACCATGCCTCTAGGGGATTAAATTGGTTCACAGGTTGCAGTCCTTAACACCATACCTCTAGGGGATTAAATTGCTTCACAGGTCATAAGGGATCTTTGGCAGTTTTGAAGGAAAAGCGTTGTTCTTGCTGAGTTCTCACAAGCTATTGAAACTGGCTTTTCACAAGCCTCACTCACACCCTTCACCACCACCCCACCACCTCCACACACACACACCCCCCACACACACACACACCTGTTCGGAATGGTCACTTCTCAGGACAACAGAAAGCAAGCTGGTGTATCAGTTCAGGTGACCTGACCTTAGTGGATTCAGAATCTCTGACTTTGGCTGGAATCGTATCGCCTGTTCCTGTGGGGGCCTTGTACAGTCATCTCCCACACTCAGTTTTGATTTTTTTTATCAGTGAGAAAGAAGTGTCGGTTCAATGTCAACTACCTCTGGGAGCTGAAGGCCTACTGAGAACAGGAGAGTTGGAGGACTCTGGTTACAGAGCATCCGCTTAACAGGACCAAGAAAGGATTGATTATTTCCAAAGCCAAACCTCAACCTTGCTCTACTTTAGTCAAAGACCCAGCCTCATCAATTTAGATTTCCCCCCATCTGTAACATGCCATCCTACCAAGCCCTAACTCTGCCTGTTTAGGTACACAATGATCATCTATATTTAAAATACATTCATTTCAGTATTTTTTAAGATTTGTTTTTTTTTAATATGAATGCATGTTTGGCTACATGTATATATGTACACTATATGTGAATCTGGTGCCCTGTGGAGGCCAGAGGAGAGTGTGGAATTTCTTGGAACTATAGTTACAGATATTGTGAGCTACCACATGGGTGCTGGGAACTGTACCCATATCCTATGCAAAAGCAGCCAGTGCTCTAAACCACTGAGCCATGTGTCCAACCTCTCAGTGTGTCTCAATGTTTTATTTCAAAATAATCTTAACTTATAGAAATGTCACAAAACTTACATACATAAAAATTAAATGTGCCATTCATTAGATTTCTAAAATGTTAAAAACATTTCACTGGCTTCTCATGCTCTCTTTCAACATTTTAGTTCCCAGCCTTAATGCCTCTTCCCAAAGGTCGCCTTCCTAAGCACACGGCCCCACCCCATGGTACCATTCCAGTTGCACTCCTACTGCCCAACCCTGAACTCCAGATGCTATTTTTCTTGGCTCTCTGTCGCTGGTTCCCGCCCTGCCTCCCCCACTAGGGTAAGAGTCTTAGCCAAGAACTGGCTTTGTGTCCCTTCCTCTGGTCACTGCAGAATCCTCAGGATATAGAGCAGGACTGCACAACACTGGCACCAAGTCATAGCTACGAGAATTAGGGCACTGCTGTTTCCGGTGGGCAGGAGCTCAGGAGCACATAATGTGCTCTCTGCAACCAAGATGCTGATGTCCTCCAGAATCCATAATTTGCCCTGGAAGGGGATTACTTAAAACTCAGCTAACATTTGGGTGTAACTCCTCTAGAAAGAGAGAGAGAGAGAAAAAAAAAAACTACACAAACTTGGGCACTCATACAGAGAGGAAGAACAGCCAGCTTAGTGCTTTATAAATGGCCACAAGGCGATACAGCCTTGTTCACACACAGGTTCTGCCACTCATGACTGTGTGATCTTACCAGGAGTGCACAGACCTCAACTCCTTATGCGAAAACAGAGACAATTAAAATAGCTTCTTCGTCTGCTTGACACATGAGTAAATGTATTATTATATTTTAAATGCTTCGAGCCATGCTTGCTACAGAGTAAGTGTCCAATAAATGTCATCATAATGTATAGTTATATAATTGGGAGCAGATAGTTCCTACTATTGTGTAGTTTTTTTTCCACTTGACATAATCATATCAAGGCATTCTATTTCTATAGATATTCTTCACTAGATGATTGTTAATAGCTAATATTTTTCTGTCAGATAGATGTACTGTAAGTATCCTACCTTGTCCCACTGGTAGTTCCTTACATTGCCCCATGTTTTGTTACTATTAGCATTACACTGGCCATCCTTGAGCACAGGTCATCAGACACATTAGCAATTCTTTCTTCTCATTGTTTTCTTAGAGATGGAATTACTGGGGCAAAGGCTATGCATGTTTTCTGAGCTATAGTTCCCAAGTGTCCAAGACAGGTTGTCCTGGCAGAGGTGTTTCCTCATGGACTCAAGTCCAGAGGCCAGGGCGGGTCCTAATCTGGGCTACTTCCTTGCTGTCCTGTCTCCTAATGCCAGCCAGCCTCTGGCTCATGTGTCAGAAGTGGCCACAGGTTCCAAAAGTCCTGTTTACTCAGCTCCAGGCAGGAGCAGGCAGGATACTCTGTCTCCAGGGAACATCAAGGACTCTTAATTTGAGTTTCATCTGTGAGAATAAAAGCAAGCATAGGCCCCATGCACATCGCTCCCCTGTTGCCTTTTCCTCATGTCCCCTGAGGCACACAGAGGGTCTTGTACTTTGGGAACCCTTTCAATCATGACTTTTCCATCTACCTCTGTTACCAGAAGAAATGCTTAGGTCAAGAACTGCCTCTTTCAAGACTAGTCAACACCCCTTCACTATTAGCATTCCATGTAAACAGGAATCCCTGAGATGGTCTCAGGCCAAGGGCAGAGCTGCATCCAGAGCTGCCATACTCATGAGCCCCTCTCTCCTCAACTAAAGTCAGGGGTGGAAGTGAAAGATTCTGTCCCACCAACAGCTCCCAAATAAACACACTGAAGCTTATATTAATTACAGATGCTCAGCCAATAGCTCAGGTTCCTTACTAGCTAACTCTTACATTTTAAATTAACCCATATTTCTTTTTTTTAATTAAGAAATTTTTCATTTATCCTACATATCAGTCACAAATTTCCCTGTCCTCCGTCCTCCCCCTCCCAGCACCCCCCATCCCACCCCCCATTCCCACCTCCTCCAAGGCAAGGTCTCCCAAAGGAAGTCAGCAGAGCCTGGCACATTCAGTTGAGGCAGGTCTAAGCCCCTCCTCCCTGCGCCAAGGCTGTGCAAAGTGTCTCACCATAGGCACTAGGGTCCAAAAAGCTAGCTCATGCATTAGGGACAGGTCCCGATCCCACTGCCTGGGGGGCCCCCCAAACAGTTCAAGCTAAACAAGTGTCTCACTTATCCAGAGGGCCTAGTCCAGTTCCATGGGGGCTCCTCAGCTATTGGTCCACAGTTCATGTGTTTCTACTAGTTTGGCTAGTTGTCTCTGTACTTTTTCCAATCATGGTCTGTATATCACTTGCTCATAGAATCCCTCCCCTCTTTCATCGATTGGACTCCTGCAACTCCACCTGGGACCAGGTCTTGGATCTCTGCATCTGGTTCCATCAGTCACTGGATGCGGGTTCTATGATGACAGGGTGTTCAGCCATCCAATCACCAGAATAGGTCAGCTCAGGCACCCTCTCAACCATTGCTGGTAGTCTATGGTGGAGTCATCATTGTAGATTTCTGGAGACCTCCCTAGCACTCTGCTTGTTCCTATTCTCATGGGGTCTTCATTCATCATGGTATCTCTTTCCTTGTTCTCCCACTCTGTTCCTGATCCAGCTGGGACCTCCTGTTCCCCTAAGCTCTCTTTCTCCCGACTCTTGCCCTCCATTACCCTCCCTCACCTCTAGTTTGCTCATGTAGATCTCATCCATTTCTCCATCACTGGGCAATCCTTGTGTCTTTCCTAGGGTCCTCCTTACTAGCTAGCCTCCCTGGAGTTGTGGGTTGCAGTCTGATTATCCTTTGCTTTACATCTAGTATCCACTTATGAGTGAGTACATACCATGTTTGTCTTTCTGAGTCTGGGTTACCTCATTCAGGATGATATTTTCTAGTTCTATCCATTTGCCTGCGAACCTCATGATGTCATTGTTTTTCTCTGCTGAGTAGTACTCCATTGGTTATGTAACACATTTTCTTTATCCATTCTTCAGTTGAGGGGCATATTTCTTATCTATGCTTTGACAGTGGCTCATGGCCATTTTCCTCATCTTCTACACCTCCTGCTTCCTCTGTGGCTGGTGACTCCTCTAACCCCACCCTTCTTCTTCCCAGCATTCTCAGTTTGGCTCTCCCACCTAACTTTATCCTGTTCAGCTATTGGCTAGTCACCTTCTTTATTAAACCAATCACAGCGACATATATCTACAGTGTAAAGGAATATTCCACATAAGCGTAAAGCCACAATCCCAGCACCAACCACTCAGCATAGAACAGATGGTGCTTTTCAAGGGGCCCTGTGCTGCTGTGCCAGGAAGTGGAGCTGGTGGGTTGGTTTCATTTTCTAGGCTGTGGGCTGGGATGTGAGTGCCATTTCCATGTCCCCAAGAGAAGGGAGGTCACTCATGTCCTTCCACATCCTCTTTCTGCTTCCCTAAATTAAGGACTGACAATTCCGGGTGGTGGTGGTGAGGAGGGGCGGGGAATTGGGACTGAAACCCAAGTCAAAAAGGGACCCAGCAGTACAGATCCTGCAAAGTGCCAAACAAACCATGATGGCGACTATTTCCAGTAGTGAGGACCTTCATTTCTCTCCTGTGCAGCACTACAGTCTTAGAAGGCAGGACCTCTGAATGAGCAAAGCAAGCCTCCTAGGAGAAGTCAGAGTTGTCCTGCCAGGAAGCATGCCCATGGTCTATGGAGGGAGACTGCTGCCCTTGAAAGAAACCCAGCAAGAAGAAACATGGGGTTGGGGTTGAGGGTGGGGCTAAAGCATATGGAATTTGCAAAGCTTCCTTTAATACAAACCCTACAGGGCTGGAGAGATGACTCAATAGTTAAAAGCATGGACTGCTCTCCAGAGGACCCAGGTTCAATTCTCAGCACCCATATGGCAGCTAACAATTGTCTATCATTCCAGTTTCAGGAGATCCAACATCCTCTTCTGGCCTTATGCACTCACTTGGTGCACAGACTTATATTCAGGCAAATACCCAAACATATAACAAGAAAATAAATAAATCACACACACACACACACACACACACACACACACACACACACATACACACACCATGCCCTCTGCCATGGCAGCTTACTAACTAAGATCACACATGGGAATGGACCACAACAGGACCTATACTCATTGGAGTTATAATACTGTACTTTTCTTGATTTGATATGGCTGTGTGAACATTTTGCTAGTGTCTTCCTCAGAAGGGACATGTAGAGCGAGGTTCTCTAAAGACTATGCTCCTTAATAGTACCTTTGGATCTGGAACATGTTAACTCTGAAACCAGAGACAGATCCTTATCTGAACTCCATTCCTTATGAGCCCCCAAGGTCTGGCGCAACCCTACCCTATATAACTAAATTGAGACTTCCCATCAAACTGGAGAAGTTTATCTGACTTGGAAACACAAATAAATGTGTTACTTTTGCACCATAGTGTCATAAAAACACCTTGCCTACTCCACACTCAGGAGACAAATTTATTTTTAAAAAGCCAACAAACAATATATCCTCTTTGAGTCTCAAGTTCCCTGCCTCACACAAGGGGATGATAAAACCTACCTCGCAGGTTATACATGCTAACATGTGGAGGGGTCCTGGCATGGACAGCCTGTATATTTCCCGAGCATCCACTCAATGCCTGTCTTAGTTCGGGTTTTCTATTGCTATGAAAAGATACCATGACCACAGCAAGGCAACTTTTACAAGGAAAACATTTAATTGAGGGGACTTGCCTACAGTTTCAGAGGTTGAGTCCATGATCATCATGGCTGCAAGCACGGCAGCGTGCAGGCAGCATGGTGCTGGAGGAAGAGCTGAGAGTCCTAAATCTTGCAGGCAACAGGAAGTCAACTGGCACACTAGGTGATGTCCTGAGCATAGGGAACTTCAAAACTGGCCTCCACAGTGACACTCTTCCTCCAACAAGGCCACACCCACCCCAACAAAGCCACACCTTCTAATAGTGCCACTCCCTAGGAGATTATGGAGGCCAATCACCTTCACAGTGCCTTACCATCAGGTTGGCACTCTAAAGAGGAAGATCAATTAAACCAGTCCCCATCCTCCAGGGGCTCAACTGAGCTGTGGAAAGCAGGGGTGGGGATGGAAACTGTTAGCTCACAGGCAAGAGGCTCACTTGGACCAAGACTCCAACTACAGGGAGTTCCAGATGTCTTTAGGTACCATGTCTGATAATGCTGGTGAAGTGTATCTGTTGCTACTCTGAGAGCCTCAGCAACCCTCAGAGAGAATATTTGAGAGAGCAAAGTAATAACTCGCTGAAATGAGGCCACTACTGACACATAAGGGCCACAGGTAGAAATGTCCTGTTTCTACCCCAGATCTGAGCCACTGGTAAAATTCACTCCTAATTTCCTGAGAGGCCACTTGTGGTCCCTTCCTCTTTGCAAAGATGCTGACCTCAAGGTCCAAGTGCAGGGCTGGGGTGCTTCCCCTTCCACTTAATTCTCCTGAATTCTACTTAAATGAGCATCTTCCTGCTTGGAGGAAATTCAAACCACTTCCTCCTACTAGTATAGAGAAGTTTGAAATAACCACTCTAATTAATGTCTACCCAGTTGTGAAGAGTTATTATCCTTTGATTGAAGGTAGTTCCACAGCACTTTCCCTGGACCCTACGCCATTGAGACTGTTAAGAAATGCCCAGAGTACCTCCCTTTCATTGTTTGTATCTTTCTTGGTCTTAGTATCTTCCTGAATGCCTGGAACCTAATGCCAAGCCAGTGACCTCACTCCAGTGACATGTCCAGACCCTGATCTCTTGCCCCTGGATGGCTGTTCTCACTCTCTTCTTCCTATGACAATGAGGACATCATCAGAGTGAGCACTGGATAGAGAGAGTCAGGAGGCCTCAGTCTATCAGCAGTGTATGCATCCCCAGGGTTGGTCCTCTACTCCCATGCCGTGATGCACAATTATTGGAGGTTGGGCCACACCAGCTCAGGGTCTCATAAGGCTCAACCTATCTCATGAGCATGTTCTTGCTAGTAAGGACTCCATTTCCTACTCATCAGAGCCTAAAGTATAAATATCAGTACTTCTCTTTAAGGCCATCATTCAAGGTGCCTTTGTACTGACCAGGCTCTACATGAGTTTCCAAATATATTAAATAAGTAACACAGGGGGTTGGGAAATAACTCAGGTGATAATGTGCTAGGCTCAAAAGCATGAGGACTGAAGTTTAGTCTCCAGAACCCACATCTTTCAAAAACCACATGTGTGTAATTCCACTTCTAAAGATGCAGACACAGATGGATCCACAGGACTCTCTGGCCAGCCAGCCTAGCCTTGTTGGTCAGTTTCAGGTCAGTAAGAGACTGTATCTCAAAATAGGTTGATAGTGCTGAAGAATTTGTCCTCAGACCTGTACATACACAGGAACATGTGTGCCGATATACACACACATGCACATGCATATATACAAAGATAAATAAATACCACAATGTTTCCAGGAAGCATACAATTAAAACTTACGATGTTTAGAAAATCCTGAGAGAGGGCATAAAAGGTAGAAAAGAGGACAAGCACTCAGGAGTTTTGCCCCAGATGCATACAGAGTCACATTGAGTCTTGAAAAGCAGTAAATGGATTTGAGGAGGAGAAGGAAACGTCTTCCAAGAGAAGGGAACAGTACGTACAAAGGCCAAGATCTGGCTCAAAGGCCTAGAGTTATCCAACACAGTTGCCATGTGGTGTTTATGGGTGAGCAACAGAAGGTGTAGAATGTAGGTGAGAGCATGTGCAGAGGTCCCTGGACCTTGAACTCCCTCTACAGAAAGAATCTGTTGAAACTTGCAAGGCCATTTGATGTCAAAGACCTCAGCAAACACAGAGGACCTTAGTACAGTTTGTTTTGAATCTCAGACCCTTTGTTAGTGTCACAGCAGAATTTCTGACTAAGGCTTGAAGAAAATGGTCTTCAAGCTAAGACAAATATTTAGAGTTTTAAGAACTAAGCCTACAAATTTGGAGCCACGGGAAAATCAAATGTCAGATGTGCAACTTTGCTTTCCCTAATTTAAAGCAGACTTTGTTTTCTGGTGGAAGATAGATTGACATCCCCCTGCCTTCTCAATAACATGGTAGAAACCACTTCTGAAGAGCCAATGTTTTATGTTATAGACAACCAAATTGAATAAGGTAGCAGAAGAGAAAAAAGTGACGTCAATATGGCTTTAACCATGAATCAAAAGAAACATATCCCCAGTTTCACTGAGGTCATTCCAGTCTTAATTGGAGTAGAAGGGAAAAGTGAAGTTTTCCACCTCTTGATTCTCTTTGCGTTCCCCTACCCTGACCCTACTAGCCATTCTGAACAAATAGAGCTTGCTCAGCAAGGGGGTGGGGTTCGTGCCTCCTTCTCCATCCTGCTTAGTGTGAAGGGGGTGCCAGGGGATGCTTGGATTCTTGAGTACTTGACAGGTCTTTTCCCCTTGCCTACATGTTGACTCTGCTACAATGCACAATCCAGCAAGAAGACTCACTCTCGTTTTAAAGACAAGGCAGCTGGAGCTCAGTAAAGAACTGAATTTGCTAAGATCATATAACTCCAGGAACACCATGTGTACCTGGCATGTCAGAATCTGACCCCCAAACATTTTAGACCCATGTTCTTCTCCTCTGTCTCACTTCCTTTGTGTAATCCAGAGACTTGGATAGTAGGAAGTGGCTGTTGGCACATGAGTCTATGAATGAAGGATTTAAAGGAATTGGATAGACTAAACCATCGACCATTCAACCATTTGACAGATAGTTATTAGGCATTGTGATGTACTAAGCTTACTCTATGCTCAAATCAGACTGGCAACCCACGGCCTCCATGTAATTCATATTGTACTGGCAGAACAAGACTTGGGATTAAGGACTCAAGAAGACTCTTGACTCTGCCACTCTTGAGTTGTGTGACTTTCAACATGGTGCTTAACCTCTCTCTACTTCAGTTTCCTCATCAGTATGGAGAGACACATACAATATCTTTCTTCACAGTGGCTCAGGATTGGATGGTTGATATTCACAAAGCAATTGGAGCATGTAAGTATCATTGCAGAAGCACTGTAGGAACACATGTAGTAAATCCAATGTTTAGTACATTCATTCCATGACACATTTTGAAGATTGAACAATAAACCAAGGGCTGGTGGTGGGGCCTGTTGATGAGGGTGCAGAATATTAGTGGGGTAGTCAGGAAGGCCACACTGAACAATTGTCATTAGAAGCCCAGTGACTTTGAAGAGTCACATGGGAACCTTGTGTTGATGACTGGGAGGAGTAGACTGTGCCTCTATCTGTGTTGGAATGTCAATTTCTTTCCAATGTCCATTGTAGGGGTTCAGTTAAGAAAATGTACCCCCACACTGCTATGTGATGTGATCCATTAATGCCCTGTAAGAGACATCTCTTCTAAATTTATTCTCAGGTACTAATAAAAAAGTTGTGTACCTAGAAGGACAAGGTCATTTCTGAAACATTCCTTTACGATAAAAATAAGCCTTCTGAAGTTAATCCTTGATTCCCAGGGTGTACTTACAGTCCTTATCACCTAGATAAGGGCTGTGCTTGCTGGCTCCTGGGCTTGTACATTGTGTGCCCTCATCAACTTGTGATTTTTCTTTCTGACCACACCTGCTTTAGTGTCTCCCTAAGCCACACGGCCATCCTCCCTCTGCCATGGCATGGGGAAGAGCTTCAGAGCCAGGTCTCCAGACTGCCTCCTGACTCCAGAGATCCACAGGCTTCTACTTCCAATGAAGCTGTCGAGTCACCTAGGAGGTTCTTCATGCTCCCCCAAGGCATTGCTTCTGTGTTTAGTCTGGTTTGTCTCCAAAGTAGAATGATGAAACACAGGGAGGCCTTGGAGACTGTCACTGCCTGGCCAGCTTGTCCTTGTGGTTTTGCCAGAGCTAGATTAAAATCCATGGGTTAGGCACAAAAGGAAAAGAGCCACTGATGATCTACCACTCAAACTGTAGGAAAGGAGTAGCCGCATGTGTGGAATGGCTTCTGTAGGGAATGCCAAAATCAAGGTGACACCATCCTGGAAAGGTTCTTAGAAAGTATCACCACATTATTACAAAGAAGATATAGGGTCTGGGGTGGGGTGGATAGGCAGCATAGAGCTGAAGAGTGATAATGTCTGAGTTTGGATATCATCATGAGATGCAACCTTTTGGCCACAACACTTCACATCTGTCCTAGATTGCTTCTTCTTGCTGTGATGAAAGACCAACTAAAACCAACATGGGGAGGAACAGGTTTATTTTGCTTACAGGTCACCATTCATCATTGAGGGAAGCCAAAGTAGGAACTCAAGGCCAGAACCTGGAGGCAGGAATTGAAGCAGCAACCTCAGAGGAAAGTTGCTTACTGGCTTGATTGCCATTCTTGCTTTCTTAAACACCCTAGGACAACCTTCCCAGGAGTGCTACTGTCCACAATGGGCTAGGCCCTCCTCCATCAATCATTGTATTAGTGACTTTTCTATATCTCTGATAAAATATCATGACCAAGGAAGCTTGTAGAAGGAAGGGTTTTATTTGGGGCTCATAGTTCCAAAGGGATGAGAGTCTACCACCATCCCAACAGGAAAGCAGAACAGCTAGCAAGCAGAGTGGCTGGAGCTGAAGTTGAGAGCTCACATCTTGATCCACAACAGGATTCAGAGATAGTGAACTAGGAATGGCATGTGGTTTTGAAATCTGAAAGCCCTCTCCAAGTAATGTACTTCCTCCAGCAAGGTCACCCTCTCTAAACTGGCCAAATGAGACTACCAACTGGGGATGGAGTATGCAAATGCCTGAAACTATGGGGTGCATTTCACTCAAACCACCACAATCATTAATCAAGAAAATGATTAATTTTCAGGTACTCGGAGATATGCCCACAGATCCAGTCTGCTAGAGGCTTCTTCTCCCAGCACATCAAAGCTCCAGTTCTTTAGCTCTAAATAGGAATCAAGCTGTGCCACCTACCAGCTGTGGGGCCATGGGAACATCACTTTGCTTCTCTGTGCCTTGGCTTCCTCATCTGAATTCATAGTACAAGGGTACTGTGGGAATTAAAGAGAATGTATAAAGGTGTCTCACATACTGCAGGTCTTCTCCAACGATGAGATCAGCTCATTGCCCCTCTCAGACATGGATCCAACTGCCTCCAGGAAGGCTTCCCACCCCACAGCACTGAGGGAGCAGGTCCAGGATGATGCAGACTCCATGCCCTACAAGGCAACTCATCTAAGATTTGAAACTTAGGGGTGGTAGTCTAGCCCAGGCCCACTTGGTGGCCCAGAAGGCTCTACATTAAGCATGGACACTCTTCAGAGGGCTACATATAAATATAATGAGATTTCAACAAGTTAAAAGTAGGCTTTGTGATTGTAAAAGTCAGAAATCAGATCCTAAGTCTGGGACTTTTACACCCAACAAAAGGAATAGTAGGTCCTCTCTACTCTTTTCTGATCCATTTTTTTGAATTTATATACCTGGTTCAGAAAGAGAAGAACAACAACAATAAAAAGTTCAGAAAATATGGATTACCAGTAGTGCCTATCTTAGTTACTGTTCTTTTGCTATGAAGAGACATCATGATCAACTTATAAACAAAAGCATTCAATTGGGGGCTTGCTTACAGTTTCAGAGGGTTAGTCCATGTTCATCATGGTGGGGATTGTGGCAACAGGCAGGCTGGCATGGTGCAAGGGCAGCAGCTGAGAACTCAGATCTGACCTTTAAGTTGTAGGCAGAAAGGGATTGAGACTCTTTCTCTTTCAATGCTCAGGCATGAGCATTTGAAACCTCAAAACCCACCCCTGGTGACACATGTCCTCGCACAAGGCCATATCTCCTCATCCTTTCTGAACAGTCCACAAACTGGCAACCAAACATTCAATTATATGAGTCTATGAGGGCTATTTTCATTCAAACAACCATATTTCTCTCCCTGTCCCCCATAGGCTTGTAGCCATATTATAATGCAAATGCATTTAGTCCAACTCCAAAAATCCTCATAGTACTTCACAGTCTCAACACTATGTAAAAGTCCGAAGTCTCTTTTGACTAAGATAATCTCTTAACTGTAACCCCCTGTAAAAAACAAATACTAAATTACATATTTCCAACATACAATGGTACAGAATGTACATTACTATTCCAAAAGAGAGGAAAGAGGACATAGTAAGAAAATACTAGATTATAGCAAGACTGAAACACAGCAGAGCACATCCCAAGTCCTACAGCTCTATATTTGATATCCAAGGGCTTAGATGACTCTTCAGATCCCCCACTCCTTCCAGCTTTGCTGGCTTTGGCTGGCTTCACATCCTGTCTGCAGCTCTCCTTGGCAGGTAGCCCACAGCTCTGGAATCTCCAGCATCTTGGGGTCTCCACCAAAATCCAGGCTTTAACTTCACAGCTTCACTCAATGGCCTCTCAGACTCCCATGCGGGGACTCCCCTACCACACATCTAGCCTAGGTAGCTTTCCTTAACCATGGAGGCAGATTCCACAGTCCATTTACTCTTAGCAAAGCCAGAACCATGTGGGCAAAACTGCCAAGCTGTGTTGCTGCTGGGATTGGAACCTGGCCCCATCTAAAATTGCATTGATTTAAACTTTGACTTGTTGATGGTTTTGGGGCGGAGGAAATTTCTCAGCCTTTTCCTCTCACAGGGTGCAGGATTAGGTGGGTGTGGTCTTGCCCTGAGGGCACCACTCCCTTTATTCCATCTCTCCTTAAGTCTTTCCTTAAGCTTCTCATGTCTTTGAGCCTAAGACTTGGCTCCAACATTAAGTTTCCTGTTGCTCTTTTTCTCCTCAAACTGTACATTTTTTTTGCCCTGCTTTCTCTTTTTCATTATTAACTGCTTAAGAGTGATCACTAATAACCATGTGACACAGTCAATACTAGGTTGTCTTGAAATCCCCTCAGCTAATGACATTACTTCAAAAACTCAATTTAGCCTCGGGCTAAATTTGGAAAAGGGTAAAAATCAGCCACATGCTTTGCCAAAATATCACAAGAATGATTTCCAGGATTATTCCCTGCTAAAGCCTCTTGAGCTGGGCCTCCACAGTCTGTATTGCTATCAGCACCAGCACCTCTGTCTTCCAGGCTCCTACTAGGATGGCATTAAGCTTCACTTAAAGTGTTCAATTGCTTTTCTAGTACAAAGTCTCAAGAGTGCCATATTTCTCCAACAAAGAGCATGGTCAGGCCTATCACAGTATTTACCCCAGTCCCTTGTACCAACTTCTGTCTTAATTACTGTTATATTGCTGTGAGATCACATCATGGCCAAGGCAACTTATAAAAGAGAGTATTGTGGAATATCTCTTTACACTGTGTGAAGATATGTCACTGTGATTGTTTTAATAAAAAGCTAAATGGTCAATAGCTAGGCAAGATTTTCAGGGCAGAGAGGATGCTGGGAAGAGAAAGGGAGGAGTCACAAGGAGTTGCCAGCCAGATACAGAGAAAGCAGCATGAACATTATACAGTAAAGGTAGCCAAGCCATGTGAAAGAACATAGATTAATAGAAATGGGTTAATTTAAGCTACAAGAGTTTATTAGAAAAAAGCCTAAGCTATTGACCAAGCTTTCATAATTAATAAGTCTCCACATCATTTTTGTGAACTGGTTGGTGGGACAGAAAAAAAATCCACCTCCATAAAACATTTAATGAGGGTTTTACTTACAGTTTTAGAAGGTTATTCCATGATCACCACAGCAGGAAGCATAAGGCAGGCAGGTATGGCATTGGGGGAGTAGCTGAGAAGTTGAAGGGGATGCACTGGGCCTGGCATGGGCTTTTGAAGTCTCAAAGCCCATCCCCAGTAGCATACCTTCTCCAACAAGGCCACACCCCTTAATTCTTCCTAAATAGTTCACCAACCAGCACAACTGAACATTTGAATATATGAGCCTATAGGGCTATTTTCATTCAGACCACCACAGTGCCCTTTTACCTGAGACACAGAGATGCTTGGAGAAATGTGCCTTCAGACACTAGTTCCAATGACTAGGCAGATGACTCATGCTGGCAGCAATGAAGATGCTTGGCTACTTTCCTACCAGGATTTTTAGGATAGAAAGAAACTTCCTAGGATCAGAAAGCCTTCTCTGAGTTTTAAAGGATGAGTAAGTACTTTGCAAGCAGTTAAAGGCAGAGAGAGGACTATTGCAGACAAAGGTTACATCATGGCCACACGCCTGGAGGTGACAGAAGCTCCACACAGTGTTTATCCATGAGAGGAGTGAAAAAGGTGATGAGGGGCTTTCTAGCATTTGCAAGGACTCCAGTTATGACCTGTTGTGTCTCTGGTGTCATTTGTATGTGACTCCTACCACCAAATGGGTTACTAATTCCCATTTGCAGATGAGAAACCCAGGTCTTGGAATGGTTGTGAATGTGCTAAGGTCATGCTACTGAACTGGAAGTTCAGCTCAAATCATCAGGTGACCAGGCCCAGGTCATGCTACTTAAACCAGGAGTTCAGCCCAAGGTCTGTCAGGTGACAGGCTCAGGCTATTGCTCCTCTGTGTCACTATTTGTCATCCCATGATCCAGCTTTCCTATTTTCACCAGTACCTGTTGGTCTCTGCTATGTGCCTGCGCCTTCTAGTCAGGAGTGGAGCGGCAGCATCAGTAGATCTTTGCCTTCACCGAGATGCACACTAATAGAGGAGAGAGAAGGTTTGGGAATAAATGCTCCTGGTAATTTAACTAAACTCAATTGAAATGAGGAAAATGAATGTTGGCTGAGGGTGGGAAGAGGGGAGAAGAACTACTTTCCCTGTGGGAGAAGCATTCTGAAGAGGTAATGTATGGGTGAGCCTTGAACGATAAGAAACAAGCAAACATGAGATCTGGGGAACATGCTATATGCAGAAAGAAGTGCATAGTTCTGTGGCAGGCACCAGATTGTGTGTTTGATGCTCCACAGAATGCAGTCGGCCCTGCAGGGAAGGGATTTGTGAACAGAAAGTGGGATAACTCCAAGGTGATACAGTCAGAGTTACAGGAACAGCTTGCCTGGGAGAGCTGTTCAAAGGCCTGGCACAAAGGAAATATACCCCTCTGATCATGTGACACTGGAAAGGTGACCTAAACTCTTTGGACCTCAGGATCCTACTGTGTACAATGGAGTTCATAAGATCACCTCACAGGCTGGAACAGGAAATTACATACTAAACGCTGGCTTGTCTTCTTGCTAAAGCATTCATCAACAATCTCCATAGGTCGATGAGGCCCCCTAACATGCCCTTGAACATGGTCACTGAAAGGACTTAGAAAAACTGTTGCTAACAGATAGCTCATCATTTGTGATAAGTTTTGTTGCCTTTCTGCGGACTCAGCAATCCAAATTATACCAAATCAGACCAAATTAGAAAAAGCCCTGGTTTAATGGGTAATGTGTTCCCAGGTGATTCCCCCCCACACAACCCCCCCACATCCCCCCGCACACACACACACCCAGAGGGGCCAGCGATGAGAGACTGGAAAACCATGTGTCTGTTTTCTGGGATTCAGCTTAAATACCCTGTGGAAGTGGTCTTGAGCCTCTCTGCTGGAGGAGCCCTGTTTGTCGGGCTTTGAAGGGGTGGGTTTGGGGAAAGAGATGGGGGAGGGGAGTTGAGGTGGGTCTTCCACCAGAACAATTTGTCCATCCTGATAAGTAGCAGGTTTCTCATTGACTGGCACACTTAAAACTGCTGAGTGGTTCCAGGTTATGGGAGCCAGTGCTGGGGGCCATAGCATTCCATGGGCAAGACTCTGCAGTGAAACTTGATGCTAAAAGTAGCTTTTAGCTGCTCTTGAGAAACATTTCTTAAATTATGGTATACACACACATTCCCTGGGATCTGGTGGTAGTGCAGATTGTGAGGGGCATGAGTGGGCCTGGAATGCTAAATTCCTCACCCTCTTTGGTGAGGGGGTTCAACCGGTCTCACTTTGAGAAAGAAGGAATTAAAGCCAACGGCCTCCGTGGCACAGGAAAAGTTGGCCACCACGGGATGGGAAAGCCACAGTGTGTCATCTTTGCTTTCGCCCTGAATGCAGTAGGAAGGAGTGCTCCTAACAACCCAAGTCTGCACTGGGCCTTGCTGTGGGCAATGAAAGTTGGGTCTGCCTTGCACTGCCTTGTACAGAGAACCAATCACAGCAGCAGGACAGCCTAAATACATGGCCCGAGGACACTCAGTGTTAGCACAAGAGGGTCTGGCAAGTGAAGTTTAAAACACAGCTTGTAGGAGGAATCTTCTGTTCTACCAGCAGCTCCCAAATAAACACACAGAGGCTTAATATTAACTACAAATTCTCCGCCAATAACTCAGGCTTGTTACTAGCTAACTTACATATGAATTGACCTGTATTCCTTACCTGTGCTCTGCCACGTGGCAGTACCTTTATTAGCACGGTGTATTTATCTCCTGCCCCCTCTGCATCTGCTGGCGTCTCTGGCTCCGCCCTTCTTTGTCCTAGCATTCTCTCTACCCTGAAAATCTTAGCTACGGGCCAATCAGCTTCTTATTAAACCAATTCGAGTGACAAATCTTTGCCGTGTACAGAAGGATTATTCCACAGCAACAGGTCTAGTCCTAAAGAAGTGTGCAGACAGATGGAACAGCATCACCAAGGGCCAAGGCTGCCTAGCTACAAAAGGTTCCTACCAACCCTGATTCAAATCAGTTGTCTGGTCCAGTGCTTTGCTCTTGCAACGTCTTCCATGAGACATGAATCAGGTCTTGCAAAAGAGAAGCTCCCAGCTGTCCTTCCTCAGAAATGCCAGACCAGCTGTCCCCGGACTAGAGAAATATCTGGGAGGCAGAGTTCGGCATCACCTGACAGGCGTGACAATTATGAAACTCACCTCCACCCCAAGCACGTTGCACCACCAATGCCACCCAGGCATGGCTTCAAATGTCCTTCTCCCCAAAGACTTGTGACTAGGAAGTGTGATTGCCCTTTGATCGCTGCTAATAATAGTCCTTACTCTGCTTTTTTTTTTTTTTTTTTGAAACAACAATGAACTTTGAAACATGTGATGGCAGTCGGTCATATCAGCTGATTGTCCCTTGGGTGAGCTTCCTCAGAAAGCCAAATCCCAGCACCCTAGGAGCTGCCAGGACCCTTTGAGAAGAAGAGACAGAAATTCAGCCAACAGAAGCATGGTTTATGACAAGCATGCACACAGCTTATTTAAATTAGGTAAAGGTGGCATGCACAGGCTTGGCATGAAACTGAATACTTCCATGCACTGTCAGCCAGGCCACTTACCTTCATCTCTGTTTTGGGAACAAATCTCTCTCTTGATCACCTTATGGAAGGTATTGGTTAGAAGTTAAGCAGAGCAGGTGTCATGCTCAGTGACATGAGCACTCAGTGAATGAGAGTAAGGAGAGGAAGGTCTCACTAAGCTTCCAAAGAGGTAAAGGATGACAGATTTGAAGTCATTGACTGCTTATCTTAGTTAGGGCTTCCACTGCCGTGAAGAGACACCATGACCACGGCAACTCTTATAAAGGAAAACATTTCATTGAGGTAGCAGCTTAGAGTTCCAAAGATTTAACCCAGTATCATCATGGCGGGATATGGTGGCTTGCAGGCAGCCATGGTGTTAGAGAGGTAGATGAGTGTCCTACATCTTGGTTTGCAGGCAACAGGAAGTGGTCCATATATTACACTGAGCGAGGCTTGAGCAAAAGAGATCTCAAAGCCTGCCCCCAGAGTGACACACTTTCCCCAACAAAGCCACACCTACTTCAACAAAGCCACACCTCCCAATGGTGCCACTCCCTTTGAAGGCCATTTTCTTTCAAATAACCACGTTGCTGACCCCAATGTGTCTTCATTCTTCATGTTCTCTGTTAGAATCACATCATCTTAGTTACTTTTCTATAGCTGTGACAAGACACCATAACCAAGATTACTTATAGAAGAAAGAGTTTATTGAGGGCTTATAGATTTAGAGGGTTAGAGTCTATAGAATTATGGTGAGAAGCATGTCAGCAGGCAGGCAGACATGGTGCTGGCAGAAGCTGAGACAGAGAAAGTTAACTGGAAAGGGCATGGACCTTTGAAACCTCAAAGCCTGCCCCTAGTGACAACCCTCTTCCAATAAGGCCACACCTCTTAATACTTCCCAAACAGTTCTACCAACTAGGGACAAAGTATTCAAACAGATGAACCTATGGAGACCATTCTCATTCAAACCACCACAGGCATCTTTGCCATAAGCTCTGCAAGGCCTCTCACTAGTGCTGGCAATATGCTTCCTTTCACAGGATTGCAGGGGCTAAGCATTTGCTTGCCCTGGGCAAGGCAGGTGGGAAGGACAGAATGGCAGACCTGGACTGACAGCTGCCTATTTCTGTACTTGCATGTCTTCCTACAAAGGCCTTCTGCTTTCGCTCTTCCCCAACAACTAGGCTCTCCTCCTTCAGATCGACCACCACCCAACTGAAAGTGTCTAGACCTGCAGGCCCCTGAAATCCTGTCTGTGTTTGTTTCCTTCAGTGATCATCAAGCTGCTTCAGGAAGGGTGCAACACCTTCTGCAGCCCTGCATGCCCAGCACCTAGCACAGTTATCTGTTTATGTATTATCTTAACGGGGGAGTCTCACTTACTCAAGACACATTTTCTAAAAATACAATTGAAAGCCCTATCCATATAAACATATATTCAAACTTGCTGATAGTTGGAGGTAGTTTCAGGAGGCTTTTGCAGACTTGCTCCCATGTAAGGCTGGTAAAATTTCTCTTTGGCCAGTGTTGGCCCTGGCCTGGACTGTACTGGATCTTGCAGGCTCTGGGCAGGGAGCCTGCTTGGGTTTTGATTTAGGTTTCTTTCTTCTTTCTTTCTCTCTTTCTTCTTTCTTTCTTTCTTTCTTCCTTTCTTTCTTTCTTTCTTTCTTTCTTTCACTTTCTCTTTCTCTCTTTTTCTTCCTTTCTTCCTTCCTTTCTTTCTTTTCCCTCCCTCCCTCCCTTCCTTCCTCCTTCCCTCCCTCCTTCCTTCCCTCCCTCCCTCCCTCCCTTCCTTCCTTTCTTGCTTCTTCTTCCCCCTCCTTTTTCTTTTTTAATTAGAACTGAAACCACAGAGCCTTCTGAAACCCCTTTCCAACAAAAGCTCCCATTTCCTGTCACCTGATCACAGGCCATGCAGATTCATAAATGTATCCAGAGGTCCAGTAATGAGATGTCAAGGAGCAGATTCTCTCTAGAAGGACACAAAAGGAAGTTCAGGAAGGACCCTGTCTGGAGATTACAATCCAGGCTAGTCTTGTACCCTCAGAGCAGACTATATCTGATGACTTGCCCTGATAGACAACCTCCAAGATCAAGGTAGTAGGGACAATGAAGGGACACATGGGATGGAACTCCATGGTCACGTGCAGTTGTGTCCACATGCTGGCAGGGGTGGCAGGCAGATACCCTTACTTCTCTGAGCCTTATTCCTCACTAGGGAATTTGGTGATACCAGCCTTGTGGGAGCCATGTGGGTTTTGAATGAATTTCTGTGTGGGGTGGAAGGGTGTTTCAGCAACTGAACTTCAGTCTTAGAACCTCATGGTTTCCCCTTTGCCTAGGTTTACAGGCACCCATGATGGGGTTGTCACCACCACAGAATTCTTTCTTGGACTGAGAAGGTAGTCTCCAGGCCCTTTTTCCTTCCAGCCCATCTCACTGGGACCACTGAAAACCAGACTAGGCCTACTCCCCACTGCAGCCTTCTGCAGGGGAGAAGAAAGCTTTCAGCCATCCCGGTGGGGCCCAGAGAATTCTTGAGGCTTTAGTGGGGTTTCTACAGAAACCTATTCAAGCATAAAGAAAGGAAGATTGATATGCTGTTTTTTCAGCCCCTCTGCATCCCTCAGTTCCCCATCCATGGATTCAGCCAATTGTGGATTGAAATTACTACTATATGAAGCAAAACCTTGTGTCTGTATTGAATCCATACAAACTATTTCTCTTGATTATTTACTGAATGATAGAGTACAGCAAATGTTAAAAAGCACTCACATTGTTTAAGATTATGAGTAACCTAGGGATCATGTGAAATACAACAGAGGTTATGCATGGGTTATTGGCAAATACTTCCCTATTTTAAATGAAATGTTAGCATCGGCAGGCTTGGGATTTGTGTGCACAGGCAACTATGAGAGACCATGTTAGCACACATCAGAGGTACCCTTTGGAAGGTCCAGGAGGGCTTCTTAGAGGAAGTGAGATTGAGACCAAGTGGGAGCTGTGGGGCGCCTGTGTAAAGGCCTGTGGCCAGTAGTGTCAAAACTGAGATGCAAGCCTTCACTGTTACAGCAATAGGAGACAGGTGCCATCAGTGAGGGATTTGCAGCGGCCTCTCATCACTGTCAAGTTGTCGGCGCTGGCGAAAGTCTACCTCTGGGCTGTTTCCTCGTCAGCCCTCGCCCTGACCTGACAGCACATTTTCCCACTAGCCCCGTCATCGGCAGAAGACACAGAGTTGTAGCCTCTATGGGGGCACAGACATAAGACAATTGAGGCTGGGTGTGAGTTAAGCTCCAGCTGCGTGACTCCTTCTCTCTGCACATTCGTTTGGATAGCGTGAGTGGGAACAGCAGTGCCTCCTCCCTGGGTTGTTGTGTGGATTGAATAAGAGGTTATAGGAAAGGTAGCCCAACCCCTGGTGTGCGCACAGCAGACGTTGACTCTCTGTCCTTGTTTGACAAGGTCATGCTGGCTGATCTGATCTATGTCATACCCTGTGCTGCTTGCCAAGGATTTGCATCGGAACTGAGTTCTAGAGAGTTCAGTGATGTGCCAGGCCCTGGAAAGGGTGACTAAGGACCCTAGGGGAGAGTAAGCCCTGAGGTCCACACACTTGCCCTGGAGGGCAAGAGGAGGCCTCTATATAACAGGTTTCAAACACACAAAGGGAAAGGATTGAATTCACACCACAGTGATCTGCAAAGGCCTCAGCAGCGGAGATAACAGATGTTTTGAATGGCAGAAGTGGTGCTCCAGGCTCCTGATGGCACCTGGCTTCTCCCCTGAGGCTGCACTCCATCCTAAGAGCCTATCCTTCTCTGGAGGGAGGGAAGTAGCTCCTCAAAATGAGAAATCAGCCTTCAAGCCTGAAAAGACGTGCCTTTGTTTCATGCCTGAATCCCTCCCACCATGATGGAGACCTGCTTTGCCTACAGTCCACACTCAGAGAGGTTGGGCCTCCTGGCGCCAGGAGCACCAGCGTCTCTTGGGAGTGTCCGCATAGCATCTCTGCCTGTCTTCTCAGAAGTCACCAAGGGTGCCAGAGGATAAGGATAAGTGCCAGCTGTGTCTGCTCTTGGCTGCAGCTGGACCTCTCTGAGGAGCTTCGCTGAACGCTTCTGGAAGGATGGGCATGGCAGGAAACTGGAGGTAACAAGGCTTCCTGGAGAAGAATCTGACGACAGGTTTGGGTTTAGAGGTGAGCGTTATAGGAACCAGCAAGAAAGGTAGACTAGCCAGTGTTGGCAACAGAGGCAAGACTCATCAGGCTGTAATTGAGGGAAGTCCTGGATGCTTGAACAAGACAGCTATCCACTTTAGGAGTTATTCCATAGAGCTGATTTAGAGACTAGTAAAAAAAAAGTTTGGGCGGGGTAGGGGGAGGCAGGACTGCTGTCTTCTCACTTCCTGTCTCCTACTAGAATGTCTCTTTGTCCATAATAAAAGGTCTAAATGATGATTTAGAGGACCCAGGAACCTGAGGGATGCAGGACTGGTCCTTCTAGGGAGCAGAGCTGGCTGAGGGGGTAGAGCAGTGGATTGGATGGAAAGGACCACAGAGAAGCATCACAATAGGCTTCCTGGAACGCTGAAGGGAGGATAAAAGAGCCAGCCCTGGGGTGGGGACCTTCCACAAGAAGGAGAATACCATTTAAGGGGAAGAGTGATCTAGGTTGAAAGGCAGCTTTTGCTTTCCCAGCCAGACCAGAGTGTTCAAAGGTCCTGTGTATAGCACATCCACCAGAAGATTCCACATGACCATAGACATTCCGTACTCTGGTTCTTACACAACTGTGGAGAGCAAGGAGGTTGTTCAACATCCCTGAACCTCATCCATCTTCCCCAGGACCAGTATCTCAGCAGGCCACCATAACAGAGGAAACAAGTTCCAAGCTGGTGGTAAAATAATCTTGATTATGCTAAACAGCTGGTAAGTGGTATGCTGAGGGCATTGTTTCAGATGCATTCTGTGTTTGCTAGCTGCAAAAGCAGGCTGCTGGCCATTGGGAGAGACTGTCTTCAAGGCCAGGTGGTCACAAATGTGTGATAGACAGGAGTCCTGCCCATGCCACAGTTGCCTCTCTGGAGTGGACTTGCCACATGGTCCAGCACACTCGGTTTTCCAGCCATGCTAATCTCCTGTGGTGTCCTGAGCACACCCTGCCTCTTCTCACCTCTGGACCTTTGCACAAGCTGTTCTCTTAGCCCAAGATATTGCTTTCCCACCAAACCCTCTCCCAGCTAGATGAACTCCTCTGTAGTTCTGTATCATCACTTGCCCCTCAAAGTTCCATGGGTACCTGGAGTCCTAGAGAAAGACTTTTCCCATTGAGTGCTTACAGCCACTCTACAGTGTTCACCACAAGGCTCAGTTCTCCATTGTGTGCTGCTTGGACTTGGCCTGCCTTCCTGAGAAGGACGGGGGAAATACCTGTCTCATTTACTGTTTATCCCATGAACCTAGCCCCCCCTGCCTGGCACGCAACAGGTGCCTGGAAAGCCTGTAGAGAAGGTCATTGATGCTGACATACACAACCACTGTGGACTTCATACAGAGACTAAGGAAGGAGTTCCTAGTGATGGGGCCAAAGGACAGCCACCTCCCTGAGGAGGAACTCCCAGAACAAGAGCCGCAGAACCAGAGGGCCTCCTAGAAGCAGGCTTCTGGTGAGCACAAGAGAAAATCTGACCCAGGCTGAAGGAATAGCATATGCAAAGGCCCCAAGGAATGAAGAGCTTAGTGAGTCATGGAGTACGCATGACAGGAAGGATTGTGAAGATGTGGGACACAGGTCTGGGTGAGTGGCCTTGGTCAGGGAGCAGGGGGACACAGTGTAGTGAGCCACAGGGCTTGGGAAGGTCCCAGATGGGGACTGTTTTGCGACTTTCTGGTGACGTTCCTGAGTCTCAGCGAAATGGGACAATGGTGGTTACTTCCTCACAGGAGGACTCTGTGAGATGAAACTAAGAAGTCCTTGGCCAACACAGCCCATGGCAAACACCAACAAAGCACCCATTTCTCATTCCATGCTGGCCTTTCTAGCAACAGGGATGTGGTTTTGTGAGTACTTTCCAGTGCACATCCCACTGGGTACCCTAGAGGACACCCCAGAGATGGGACAGCACCAAGGAGGCAGACAAGTTGCTCAGGAAGGGTGTGGAGTGGGAAGGAAGCAGGGGGATTTTTTTACCAGGAAGAGAAGCCTAAAGAGGTGAGGCAGAAGGAGCGTGGATGCTGGGAAGGGAACCCAAACATGATTTGAGAGCAGAGGTATTAGAGTCTAATAATGACACAACAGGGCCTTAAAACAGCTGGGACAGGGTGTGTCTTGAGCAAGTGGAGAAACTGCTATGGGATTCAACTTTCTCCCTAGTGGAACAGGCTCGCCAGTCTTACCTCGGTGGTCTGTGGAGTCACCCAGTAGAATCCTGTCCACTACCCTGCACGTGCAGGCAGTGATCATTAAGAGAAGGGCAGCTGGTACTTTATGAAGTGCTCAGTGTGGCATGAAGAAGACCAAAAGAAGTCTGAGTCTACATGTTCCTGGAGTGAACTGTTGAGCCCACCTGCCACCTTCCTACCGCCAACCTGAAAGTGCAAACCACCTTGAGGCCCTCAGCAGCCAAAGGCCCTTTTGATGTGGGGACAGGGTACTCAGAGAAGGACAGGAACAGTTATTCAGGAAGTGCCTGAAGTAGACCTGACCCTTGTCTCCTGTGTGAATACTGACCACAATATGGCCCCTGGGACTTGTAGTGAACAGGGACAGGACCAAGTGTCAAGTCTCCCATTGTGACAGCCATTATCACACACTGAGCTTCCTGTCTCTGAGTCATGCTCTGGTTTCCCCTTAGCTTCCAGGTCCTTGTATTCGCCATCGAACGTAGCCAGATGAAACCAGCAGAACGTGTTACAGAATAATTGAAGCACTGTCTCAGTTAGCTTCGGCTGTCAACTTGACACAACCCTAGAGTCACCCCGGAAGAGGAACCCTCAGTTGAAGAACTGCCTCAGTCAGCTAGGCTTGTAGCCATGTTCATGGGGCACTCTCTCAGTTGCTCCCTAACATGGAGAAGCCCAGCCCACTATGAGCAGTACCATCCCTAGGCAGGTGAGTCAGCATCATTTAAGAACAGTAACTGAATGTAAGCCTGGAGCAAGCCAGTAAACAGCATTCCTCCATGGCTCGTCTCTCATTCCTGACTCCAGGTTTCTGCCTTGAGGGCCTGTCCAGGCTTCCCTGGATGGTGGACTCTGATATGGAAGCATAAGCCAAATAAATCCTTCCATTCCCCCAGGTTGCTTTTGGTCAATGTTTTATGATAGCAATAGAAACCAAACCAGGCCATATTCACAAAGATGAGATTGGAATTTGTCCCGGGGATTGTTATGGAGAAAAGCATTGTTATAGGGTAAGAGTAGACAGTAGCCAAAGGGACCATGGCAACAACCTACACTTCAAGTAGGTTTTTATAGTATTTCTTAAAGTTTCCCCTCTGCTTTGGGCCATACATTTGTGTGTGTGTGTGTGTGTGTGTGTGTAGTGGTTTATTATCTATAAAGAATTTTGGGCTCCACAAGTAAGAAAAAAAATGTGATATCTGCCTTTCTATATCCAATTTGTTTCACATAATATGATCTCCAGTTATGGTGATATTTTATTTGTGCTGAAATGTGATTTTATTTGTATGTTAATAAATAAAGTTTGCCTGGAGATCAGAGGTCATAGGGAGCCAGGAACAGCAGTCAGGTGGTGGAGGCCCACACCCTTAATCTGATCACATGATAGGCAGAGTCTCTGTGTGGTCAAGGACACAGCCAAGCGTGGTGACTCGAGCCTTTAATCCCAGTACCAACCATAGAGACCTGGAGGTCTGCATAGACAGGCAGTGACGAGGAAGTCATGTGTTTGGGTTTAGAGCCAATGAGAAGGCAGAACAGAAAGGCAATAAAAACACAAGTCAAGTAGGAAAAAAACTCTCCTCTGGGGAAGCATCGGCGAGGTGGTAAGATAAGGTAGTCGTGACTCTCTGATCTCTTTGGCTATTTACCTCTGTATTTGGCTCTGTTTCTTATTTAATAAGATCATTTAGAAATTCATCTACATCCAGTCATATCCATTTTCTAGCAAATGAATTAATTTAAGCAAATGAATTAGTGAATGAATTAATCTTTATGGATGAATAAAACTCCACTGTGTGTATGTGCTACATTTTCTTTTTCCATTCATCTGTTGGTGGACCCCTAGCTGATTCTAACTTGGCTATTGAGAATCATTCATGTACCTTATCTTAGACTCCCTCAGATACAAACACAGAAGTGGTCTAGCCTAGATCATATGATAGTTCTAGTTTTAGTTTTCTGAGGATCCGTGATACTGATATTCATAGTGGCAGGACCAATTTCCACCTCTTAACCATTGTGAATTTTTAGCAACTAAGAATTCAGCATGGTACAAAATACTAATGCTCAGTAAAATAATGGAGAAAAATGTGCAACAGAGCCTTCTGTCTGCTGTTACTTAACTTATCCAAACCTACTCTGTCAACATCCTATTATGAATGTGCTGCTTCAGAAAACAGCTTGGAGCAAGGGTCCTTGGAAGATTCCTCCTGTACATGATCCAGTCCTTAAGTGGGGAGGAAATAAGGGGTGGTGCTCTAAGTGGAAAGTGAGATGTTAGTGTCACACATGCAGTATCTACAACTATCCCACACAATAGGTTCCATTATATATGACAACCATTAATAGACAAGGAAACCAATAAACCACAGGTTCAAATCAACCAAATATGACATCTAGTAAGCTGGAATGTGGACATGTCATAGAGTTGGAGTGGACCCTCCAGTCCTGGAACACTTTCTGGTCTGGGCACTGTGCAGATAATCTGCATGCAATACACACTTAAAACTCCTAGCAAAACTTAGATGATCCAGGTATCACCCTGCCTCCAAGTTTCTGCCTTGAGCTTCCCTGAGCATAGCTAGTCTACAATTTCCACCATCAGGGAGTCTCTTGATAGAAATGGACAGCTGCCCTTGACTTGTGTACAGTTCAACTGAGGAGTAGGTCTAGATAATAAGTCAGTCTTGAGAACAATGAGATATAGATTTCCTTCAGCAATGGGCCTTGCTCCCTTGACTCAGCCTAGACTCAGACCACCTGCAAGGTTGCCAAGGGGTAGTTTGTAAAGGGAGAAGATAATGGGGTTGGAGTTGTGATGGTCTGAATGTAAGTGTTGCCACCAAATCTTTACTTATTGAAGATATGGTCCTCAACACAAGCAGGGCTCAGAAGAGGAACTTCTTAGAAGTGACTGGATCAAGACAGTCCTGCCTTCACGAATGGATACATCTTATGATGAATTCACAATTTTATGGCATTATTTGGAGGTGATAGGTTAAAAAGTGGGACCCAGTTGGAGGAAATAGGTCTCTAGAGGCATGCCTTTGAAGGGTGGATCTTGTCCACTGCACCTTCCCCTCTCTTTGCTTTCTAGCTGCCATGAAGTTTATATGCTTTTAAGACCGTGACACGTTGCTCCATCATGGCCCCATAACCATAGACTGAAACCATTAACCAAAATGGTGCCTGTTTTGCAGTACTGGCCAAGGCTGGTTGTTTCTGGATCATGGTGTCTAATGTCTATTGAAAGAAAGAAAGAAAGAAAGAAAGAAAGAAAGAAAGAAAGAAAGAAAGAAAGAAAGAAAGAAAGAAAGAAAGA
>CABHPQ010156210.1:40371-63159 GCA_902168405.1 Peromyscus aztecus
CAGGAAAGTTAGCCATCCTGTTAACTGCCTGCTCTAACTCAGCCATCTACTGAGATCAGCACTTAGAACTGAGTCAGCACTTAGAACTCCATGACCCTGCCTCTGGCCTCTGCATGTGCTCTTCCTTCTGACTAGATCTCCTTCTTTCTTCTCTTCTCTCTTTCTTGTCTCTCCTTCCTCACGACGGAGTGCTGGATTCAGGAGGGGCAAGCAGGCCAGATTCCTACCCACAAGTAACTTGCAGCCTGGAAGACAAGACCGTTAAACAAGCAGGGACAGGAACTGCAGGGAGTGTGGCCAGCATGAAAGGGAAACAGACCCTCCCCAGCTGTCCTCAAAGCCTCCTATGGGGCGGGGTAGTCCAGGTGCTACAGCCCTGTCCTGGGAGGCTGCTCAAGGATGTGTCAACACTCCTCTCTTAGGAGCAGTGTGTCTCTGAACCAGCTTCTAAGTTGAGCTCCTAGAGGACAGAGATGTGCTGCTTAGCTCCCAGCATGTGCATGCTCAGCTCAAGGTTTGCTTGAGTGAAGATGAACAGAAACGGGTCTATATTGTGACTGACAGATATCTCCCCATGAAAGAGACAATGACAACCACAGTTAGCTTCCTTTCTCTGTGAGATTCTGGGTCTGTGTCCCCTCATCCTCGCCTCTGCCTTCTGCAGCCATAGAACCCTCTCATTGATTGCTATGGGACTCAGCGTCCACAGTGTGGAACACAGAACCAACACATCCGAGGTTCTCCAAAGCTGGTCTCTGTTCTCTCTTCCTTCAAGGAGTCCAGTTTGATATCTTTCATGGTTCCTCTCCTCCCTGCCACAGAGTGGGCCTCTAAGTGACTCCATGCTCACTGTCCAACATCTCTAACACCAACTGTCTCAACCAGGGACAAGGACAAACGTCAGCAGGGCCAGGCACAGTGCAGGGCTGCCAGGTCCTTCCAAACATGATCCCGTGTGTGCCTCCTTCACGTGACCCTCCTTTCTCTAAGTCCCACTCTTCCCTTGCAACTTAAGAATAATCTTGTATAACAATACAAGATTGTTGGGGAGCAAGTTAAGAGTTATAAATGAATATCAGTTCCAAACACAGTCTTTGTTCGCTCCCCACAACAAACCAATGGGGCTGGTTTTAGTTCCTAATAGGAGTGGGCTCTTGGGAGACAAGTTGCCCCATCATTCCTGAAAGACAACCACAGTCCTCGCTCCTATTTCGTAGGCAGGCATTGGGTCTGAGACCATATTTTCTAGCAAGTTTACACATCAAGCTCCACACTCACTACACATGAGAGTTCAGAGGGTTAGGAAGGAAGAAACCTTTTCAGGGTTGTGAAATCCACAAACACCAGGCTTTGAGCCAAGCTGGTGTGAGCCACACCCAAGCCTGAGCTTGTGCCCAGCATATACACTCCCTGCCTCACTTCTTACTTCCTCCTTCGGTGTTCCTCCCCTGGCTTCCTGCCTGGAGCTGGGGAAACATAGGAAGGACTGGAGCATACGTGCTTGTTGCTGACATGCAAAGCATTTTGGCAAATTCCTCAACCATTCCACATCTTGGTGTTCTCAGCACAGAATGGGGATTCTACAGTAACGATCTCACCAGTGTTTTAATAAGACTTACAATAGTATCTAGTGTATAGTATAGTCAATAACTAGTTGCTGTTATGATGTATGTATGAAAATCCTATTGATGACAGCTTTCTCCATGTCATTACTGCCAAGCCCCTAGCTTGGGAGGTTTGCTCTGGAACTTCTGGTCACAGAGTTTGAAGAGAAGTTGGAGCCCCTGTCTAGCTGCACTCTCCGAGGTGGAAGACTTCTCTCCCTTCTTGTAGACAAGTTTCCAGAAGAAGCTGATGAGGCCACTCACTGTGTGCTGAACTCTCTTGAGGACCTGCTGTGTCCCAGGCCCTGCTTGCAGCTCCCTCTCCAGAGGAAATCCAAGGCACGCAGGCGCTCCCTGTATTTCATTGTGGTAGAATGTCTTAGCATTTATCATCTTAACTATCCATAGTGTCCAGTAATTCAGAACACTCACAATCAGAAGCCAGCTCTGCTCTCTCTATCCAGAGTTACATTGCTCACAGAGACCCTCTATACCACCAAACAGGAATTCACCATTCTCTTCACCTCAAACCTGGCAACCTCTATTCTGCTCTCTCACCCCATAGGGAAAGAATTTTTGCTGCAGTAAAATATCCATAACACGAACTTAAACAATTTTAAGCGTGTAGTTCAGTGACAACAGGCATCTTATGCTGCTGTGCTGTGGCCAAAATCCCTCTCAGCATGTTACACTGCCGTGCGATGGCCACCATCCATCTCAGGAACATTTTCATTCCTCCACAGTGAAATTTCAGAACCATTAAACATGAACTCCTGGTTCCCAGTTGCCTTCAGGCCCTGGCAGCTGCCCTTCTGCCTCCTGTGTCCACAAATCTGCCTGCAGTTGCGAGCAGAGTCCCACTACCTTTGTCCTTTGGTAACTGGCAAGTGTTTCCAAGGTTTGTCCATGCTGTAGCGGGCATCGGACTCTATTCCATTTCAAGGCTAGCTAGCATTCCCTTGTGTGGCTCTTCTGCACTCTGTTCAACTATTCCTACGCTAGTGATGCCTGAATGCCTTCTGCATTTTGACTGTTACATCCATGCAGCTCTGAGAGTGAGTATGTGTATCTCTACTTGAGATCTGATGGGGAATGAATGACAGGAACCTTTCCTACAAGTTCCTTCTGAAAAGCATCTGTTTCCCAACTTGCGAAATGAGGGGGAGGCTACCCATTGCAGAAGCTAAGTGGGGAGGTATGATGGAGGCTGGAACTAGGCAACTGAACATATAAATGCTGCTGGTGGTGGCTGCTGCTGCTGCTGTTGCAAGGCAGGGTGAATTCAGAGAAGAGCCTGGATACTAGAGGTGAGTACTCTCACTCTGACAAGCAGCATACCAAATGCTTATACCATCCAGATGAGGAAAATTCATCAGAGAAGTTCCTCAGCTGTGGCACAATAAAGGAGGGCTAGAGACTGAACCATCACAACTTCTCATCTGGATGGGAAGGGAACCAGAAGGTACAGAGTCTCTAGCAAAGTCTGAAGAGCGACCTTGGATATAAGGAAGTGAATCTCCCTATTGCCTCAGAGTGGGATATGAGAAGACAAAGCCAGAGGTCTTCCAGGAAAAATCCAGAAAGGACCCAGAGGAGGAAACCATGGCAACCTGTAGGCATATTTGAGGGTGGAACCAGGTTGTGGAGAGTGCTTTGCCAAGCCAGGCCCTTGGGTTTGGGAGGGCTCTGGTAAACTGGTCCAGATATTTCAGGGCGTTAGTGAGACTAATTTGACAGAAGAGTGCCTTCCACAGTCCCTGCCTTCCCACACAGACAGTATCTAAGGCGTCACGTGTCTACCAGCATCAGATATAGTTCAACAGGCCAGAGGCTCTCAGAAGCCTCTCCCCTGGGGTTATTCCTTAATCTCCAAAATCTCACTACCCAGACAGCCAGTGTCTGGTATTCCTTCCAACATTCAACTCCTTATTTCTAAACAACACACTTAAGTTTCATTCCTTCAGCTCTTAGCTTGGGGTGTAATAGAACTGATGTTGCTCCCAGCAGCCACAGCACTTGCAGCTCCCTTATAATTTAGTTATAACATAAAGTTTGGTTATACTCATGATAATGTTGAGACCATGAAGATCCCAGCTGAGCCTTACTGTATTGTGATTAAGTTTTTGCTCTGGTACAGTCTGTATTTGTAGCTGAAACTGATGTCCCAAGTTTTACGCTTTTTTTCCCCCCAAGTATACTCATTTGTCCATGTGATGAATGTCAGGCTTGCCACAGTATTCATCCCTGGTCCTCTAAGGTCTTGTTCTAATATGGACCTTTGATCTCCATCTGCTGTGGAGTTATGGGATGTTCCCATGAAGTCTTTGGTGTCAGAAGGTGGGCAGGGCAAAGAGCAAATTTCAAATGTCATTCAGAAATGCCAGCTGTGCTTCTCTAGTTCTCAGAGAGGTCCACAGCCCTCTGAGGCCGAAGGAGAGAGAGGCATTAAAATCTCCACTCCCTTCAGAGGACTCCTTGGCCAGTAAGATCGACAAAGGTACAAATTGAGCCAGAGAGGAGCTTGGGGAGCTCTGGGGGCCCAAAGGAACATCCTCACCTCAGCCCTTGGAGCGAAGTCCAGGAGTATGGAAGTCTTTCTGTGGGAGATGATATTAAAGATGTCTGAACTCACTAAAAGGAGTTTTCCCAAAGTTCCCAGAAGGGATTTGATGTGGAGAATGTATACATAGTCACAGTCCTAGGAACATGAGAATTCTTGCCTCGTCCTGGGAATTTCAAGTAGTTAACAGCTGTGATCCTGTGAGAGGAATCTGAACAAGCAGTAGGTAGAGTCTTGGGTGCTAGGCTAAGGCTCTTGCGCACAGTGGGAGTCACAAAAGGACCTTTAGAAGGTACAACAGGGTCTGGCCTTCGTTTGTGAAGGGCAGGATGACTTCAGAGTGTTACAGTGAGGAGGGTAAGGTGAGCAGGGGACTAGGGTTTAGCGGAGGAAAAAGGATGGCACAGGTAGCAGAGTGAGTGGATTTAGGGTCTTGGGAAATTGAGTGTGAGGAGGTAGTGACCAATAATTTTCAGGTGCCTGAAAGAAAGAGTGTTTCAATTGAACAGTCTCTGAAAACCCCAAAGCTACTCTGTAGAAGAAGCTTCTGGGATATTGGAAACTAGAAATATTGGAGGGATGGGTGACCAGAGATTAGTAAGAAAGGATGGGACCTGGGCTCTTCAGAGATCAGAGGGTGAAAGGATCCAGGCTCAGGCGGACTCATAGAACTCAGGCAGTGAGATTTCACACTGGGGTACTCAGAAACTCAGTTCAAATGCCTGTTCTGCTGACTGCTTGCCTCAGTTTCCCCATCTGCAAAAAAAGACCATATACCACTTACATCATGAGATGGCTCGGAGAAGCAAGATCCTGGCTGCACAGCACGTGGCAGAGTGTCTGGAGCATGAGAAATGTATCATTTCATGATTCACCAACATTTGTTTTGGGGAGAAAGGCAGGTGATATTTGAGTTGAGTTGGGGAAAGGATTGGTGGGCCCTGGCCCTGGCTCCTTGGCCCAGAGACATATGATCTGTATAGTCACGCAGACACCCCTGAGCTCTTAGAAGAGCCACACACACACAGGCTGAGGCTCAGCCAGCCTGATAATATTTGAACAATGACCTCACATTGTTAGCTGGTACAGGGATCTATCCAATTAAGTAGCCACGCTGTGAATGAGGGGCCTGTTGATAGGGAAGAGAATGGTACTTTTGAAGCAAAGTGGCCCTATGTGAGTGTGCAAAGACCCACAGGCACATAAGGCTCATTCAGCTTGTCCCAGGAACAATGTGTGTGAGCCATGTTCCTGATCAGAGAATTGGGCATGATGGCGTGGAGAACGGCTCAAAGTGGAAACCAGTGGAAGGCCAGGATGCTAAAGGCAGCCCTAGTAATTCCGAGTGCTCTACACTAAACATGCAGGTAGCCTCCCAAGACTAGAAGGGGTAGTTCTAAAAGATGATTCAAGAAGAACTCCCAGCTGATGGTGGTGGCGGAACTGTAGGCTTTTTGAGTCTGTACCAGTATGGATACCTGACTGACAAGTCAAGGATTCAGGAGGAAATCCATGAGTCTCATATCTGCAGGTACCTGTGACTTTTCCCCTAATGCCACCAACAACAATGTCAACCCTGGGTGCTAAGCTACCTACATGCCCCACCCATGAGTTGGGTGGGGAGGTTTAGTCAGTGGCAGCTGCTAAGGAGACTGTCTGGAGAAAAGAAATACTATTATCTATGTCTGTCTGTGGCTCCATTGTAAACTGTCTGGATATAGGGGAGGAAAGAAAGAGAGGGAGGGACCTCCAGAAGGTTGACCTTTCCTTCATCACACTCTCCTCCACTTAACCAAGGATGGTGACAGATGGCCTGACTCATCAACATCAGTCCAGTCTTCCTACTGTCCCAGCTTTGGTCACTAGATATACCTAGATAGGTGAGCAATAGAAAACTAGCTCACTCTTTAGGTCTCAATCTCCCAATCATCTTTCTCTAGGGCCAAGATTCCTTCCTATTTAAATGGGATACATAAGCAAGTGACTGAATGTTCAACCTTTGCTGTTCCCACTTCTGCCCTCTAATTCCTAAAGTCAGGAGACAGAATGCAACTGTTTCTAAATCCAGCAGGAAAATTAATCATAAAGAAAAATTGCAGATAAATTTAGACAAATATATATATAGGGAAAACTGAAGACAGCATTTGGAATCTTGGTCACCCAGAGAAGTAATCAGACACATTACAAGGTAACATGTGGCCCCTGCAATCATTTCATGATGAGAGTAATAGCTAGTGTTTCCATAGCAATTACTTTGGTCGAGGTACTGGGTCAACCATATTTACACAAACCCCCTCATCTTTGTGTCTACCTGGAAGGCAGATGCCTAGGTCAACCTGAGCAAGGCCATGATGCAAAGACAGATGAACAGAAGTGGCTCATTTACATACAGCTTCTTTCTTGCTCACACTGTTCATCTTTCAGTGCTGTGGGGGGAAAGCTATGGTAATCTGCAAGATTAAGAATCCTAGGAGATCTTAAAGACTGAGAGGGAAAGGAATGTGGATGCAGGAGTCTGGAATGCAGGAGGCAGTTGAAAAGCTAGTCTGGTGAGAGCTCTGAAAGATAGGAACAAGGGTCAGAGAATGGGACCCTGCTATTTGAGACATCATGAGTGAATGCAGCCTTCCAAGATAAAAGCCAGGTGTGGCTCTGAGTGTGGGCGGATGGATCTCAGGGAAGGTAAAAGTCCCTGGAGCTGGGGTCAAAAGAGCACCAGATGGAGCAATGCTGGTCTTTCTGGGACAAAAGGGATCTGGGGAAAGGTGTAACAAGCCCGTGTTTAAGTGAATTGCAGCTTCCTGGGGTATACATTTTACCAGAAGAGTTTGGGAATAGCAATTTTTTTAATGCTCAAACAGGGAGCTATACAATAAAAGACCTCAAGGAGGGGTGTAGACCTACCTTCCTCGACAGCGGATGACCAGAAAAGCACTCATTGAGGAGTTCCCTAAAGGTATAAATGACAGCTACCAAGAGGGCCAGAGATACAGACTAGGGCTTCCTTCTATTTCTATCCAATGATAATAATCTCAGAAGTTCCCCGGGGCTCCCTCATCCTTCCTGCTCCTAAGATTGCCCTTTGGGAAGCTGTACTCCACTCTACAGTGCCTCAGAACAGACACTCACAGCATCTATGCAGGCTCCAGTGGAGAGCAGCACTTTCCATATGTACCTGCCAGATAGCTGGTGTGTGTGTGTGTGTGTGTGTGTGTGTGTGTGTGTGTGTGTGTGTGTCCACAGAGGGGCATGCAGTGATGGGTTTGAGGGAGGGGTATATGCAATACAATTCACAACTTCCGGAGGATGTCTTGGAACATGGAGCACAGAAGATGGCCACCAAGGGCAAGTATAGTCAAGGGCTGATGCGTTCGTTCCTGGGATGCTAATGAGGAAGGCAGTGAAAATAGCACCGCAGGAGGGAAGTGCACAGGGCAGGTCCCTGGAGGCCTTTCTGAAGTCCTGAAGTTGATGGTCTCCCCTTCACTTCCAGAATAGTTCTGGGGGCCAAGAAGAGCAATAAGATAGGAGCTGCTGTTTGCATAGAAGCCAGAGAGCTTGAAGCTCCTCATGGAAGGTAAAGACAGAGGCTTGCAGTGAGCCAAATAAGATATCTGCCTCCAAGGAGCTGCCTTCTCAAAGCTTAAATTCACACATGATCGAAATGATCAAAGTTTTTGTCTCCTGAACAAAATCCGTTCTTCTCGCCGTTGCCTGCGGGTGAGCGAGTGGGCCACCTCCATTCCCAGCCACCATCCCCCTAGTTTGTGGTCCAGTTTAATGAAGAGCCCTGCCAGTCCATTAGTCTCAATCACCTCTCTAATTGGGCACCAGCTGTGTTTTCTCTTGACAAGGACTCCTTTATGGGACTCCTAAAATGCATTACATGAAGAAAAAAAAAACAAAAACTAACAGTTTCAGGGTTATGTGGTCATAAAACCAGGAATATTTTGTTTTCTACACAAATGAAAAGTGCATCTCTCTCCCTCCCTCTCTCCCCACTCATGCCAGAAAATATCTTTTGAAAAGCTGGAGAAGCTGGAAGGGAGGTAATTGAGTACCAAATTCTCCATTTGTTCGGGTTCTGAATATGAACGTTGATTGTGGTTTTGCATAATCACAGGTGTCAGTGCATAAAGACACGAGACGTTTCCTGGCAGAAATGTGAGACTGGAGAAATTGAGCCATGAATGGCTCCATTTATGGATACTTACCCATGATTGACAGAATGACTATTAGGAGCGAATATTAGCAGAGTTCTTTGAATTGGCTTCACTTCATGCCAAGCACTTGACATGGATTATCTACTTTACATCTGGCAAGAGACTGAGGTGTGTCCCCCCCTCCCCCATTTTCACAGATCAGGGAAATGAGACCCAGAAAGGTGGCGTAATTCATGTTCAAGATCAAGCTGGTCACCATTAGGTGGCCCCATGCCAAAATTCCTTTCTGCTTCTCTTCATCTAAACCATAGTATTAGTTGATGGGGCCAACTTACTCTATTTGCAACAACTGCAGTATCAACAGTGACCCCTCATATTTTTCCAGAGTTCATAGCCAGTATGTTCTTCTACAGCTGCTGTCTCACATGATACGAAAGCCTTGCGAGATAAATAAGCAATTACCATTATCCTTATCCCAAAGGAGGGATCCGGGTAAAGGCAGGACTGTTTACCTGGGTGTGCATCAGCGGTAGACTGGAGTGACCTTTCTGACTCCACTCCAAACCCAGTACATTCTGTCCTCCACTTCCCCCCCCTCTTCCAGTGTGCAAATCCCGTTTAAGGAAGCCAAACATACAGATCCATTCACTCATACAGGCAGTCACATCATACTGTTTCCCTACCCTTATTATTTACACATCTATACAGTTTCTGCCCAGGACCCTGCCTTGGGGTGTAAACTTCATACAACAGTAATTTGTCTTCTTGTTGATCATATTCCCAGGCCCCCAAATAATACATAGAATGTAGACGTGTTTAACTGATAATATTGCTGAATTCATTCAAACAAATGTTAATTTATTTATTCAATAAACACCAATTGAGCACCTCCTGGGTGCCAGTACAATTAGTTCTCAGTGATACTACAATGACCTAGGCTGGACTGGTAACGACCTCCACAGAGCTTTCATGCCAAGGGAACAAGTGGAGATTGACAGACCAGTGCAGGAGACCCTTGCTAATGGGGAGCTGTGGGATATGGGGCTTAACAGAGGGCTTGGGCAGAAAGGCTTGTCTCAGAACTGTTCCCATATGTGAACTGGCTTCACAGCACACAAGAAATTTCCAACTCGTCGGGGCTTTGAAAACTCAGACAGAGCACACTTGAATGAAGGGCTTGGCTGTGTGTACAGGACCATCCTGAGGCGGAGACTCCCCAGTGATGCTAAGGACACACAGAAAAGCAGTGGAAGACTCCAGACTTCTGGAAGAGCAGATGGCAAAAGCCCAGCTGGCACAGAGCATGGGTGGCTCAACCCAATGTGTGCGGTGGCAAGAAGGAAAAGGAGGAAGGAGATGGCTGTGGCCCACGTCCAAAAGTACTGTGTTGGGATAGTTAGTTTTACATGCCAACTTGGCTAGGCTGTAGTGCCCAGGTTCTCAGAAACATGAAGTTAGGTGAGGTTGTAAAGGCCTTCTGTAGATATAGTTATCGTCTGTAAGCACTTGACTGTAAGTAAAGGAGATTATCCTCATCCACTTGGCAGCAAGCTTCCCTGGGAGAGCAGAAACTCTGCCTGTGGTCTGCAGCTACAGACCTGTGGTTTCCAGCTGGCCAGCCTGCCCTGTAGATTTCAGACTTCTCCAGCCAGATCCCACTGCTACCAACACAAGTTCCTTGAAATAAATCTTTTGTAGATAGATAGATAGATAGATGGATGGATGGATAGATAGATAGATAGATAGATAGATAGATAGATAGATAGATAGATAGATACGTATGTACATACATTCATACATACATACACATACATACTTCCAATGTCTTATTGACACTGTTTCTCTGGTGATTTGTACCTGACTAATGTACATCTACCTCGATAAATAGCTAGACATCACCTTGATGTGAGGGGATGAAGTCAGGGAAGATTTAGGCAAAGGAAACGGGAATCAGATTTGTGTTGTTAAAGAATAACACTGAGGGAGAGATGGTCTCCAGGGAAGGGCACACCCACTGGCTGTCCATTGCCAAATGGTCTGTCCTGAAAACATGCATGCATGCAAGTAACATTATACGGACCACACAGGTTATATTTATGTTATATTTGTATATACAGATACATATGGTATGTATTTAACCATTTTTTAAAGGCCATGAATTTGAAGGAGAGCAGAGAGATGTGTAAGGGATGGTTTGGAGGGATGAAAGTGAAGGGAGAAATGTTGTAATCATACTATAATCTCAAAAACTAAAAAAAAGGTATTATGATCAAAAGAAAGAAAGAAAGAGAAAGAATTGGTGGGAATTAAGAGTTAAATGAACAAACAATAGACAAAGAGGAAAAACTGGCTTTGACTGTTGGATGCAGTGGCCTAGGATTAAGCCTGGAGGCTTTGGACCAGGCAGGAAGCAGTTTCCTAGACTAAGCCAGAGCTATGGGAATGGCTTGGAAACTAGTGAACTGATTCAAGCAGTATCATCAAAGAAGAACTAACACGGCCAATATCCAGGTGTGTGGAGAGTGGGGAAGAAGGAAGCTGTGCTGATGCAGATCTGAAGCCATCTTGGTGGGTACCATGAGGGCCAGGTCTATGTTCTGCTCCTTTGAACCCGGAAAGGGCTTGCTCCTAGAAGCCACTTCCTCCAGTCGCATCTACTGAGGTCTGACATTGGGTGGTGGCAAGGAGTGTGAGGTATTTGGGAGTGGGCTGGGTTTGAGGGAGGAGTCAGATGGCTGTCTTAGGTCCTGACTCAGAAATGGTCTAGAGAAGAAACTGGGCAGTGAAAGCCGAGCACTGGAAGCTGGAGGTGAAGTCATCCTGACAGGGTGTGAGTGGAGAGAAAACACTCATGGAAGCACTGTGAACCTAAAGACTAGAGCAGAGAGATGACCCCAGAACAATAGAGGCTGTGCACCAGCTAGAGGTGGAGGAGAACCCAAGAGAATACTTGAGCAGGGGGAGAAGAGATTTGCATTTTAATATGCAACCTTGAAGTTGGCCAAGATGGCTTCCTTGTGGGGGAGGGAACAGTCATCAAACTGTCAACATTTGAAGCAGAATGGGGACTACGGGAGATGGGGTGGTTTGAAAGAGAATGCCCCCCACAGGAAGTGGCACTGTTAGGAGGTGTGGCCTTGTTGGAGTAGGTGTGGAACAAGTCTTGTTGGAGGAAGTGTGTCACTGTGGAGGTGGGCTTTGAGGTCTCATATATACTCAAGCCATGCCAGTGAGACAGTCCACTTACTGTTGCTTACGCGATGTAAGACTCTCAGCTACTTCTTTACCACTATGTCTGCCTGTACTCGGCCATGTTCCACCATGATGATACTGGACTGAACCTCTGAATTGTAAGTGAGCCCAGTTAAATGTTTTCCTTTCCAAGAGTTGCCGTGGTCATGGTTTCTCTTCCCAGCAATAGAACCCCTAACTAAGCGAGTGGGGAGGCAGTTCTTTCAAACAGTTGGCAGTTCATTATCCTCTCTTTCTGAAGCTGAGGCACAGATGAAATCGGCTCAAAGTCATCACAGGACAAAGGAGGCTGTGCTGTAATACAGACGTTCATACTGCACTATGCCTTTTATGACTGGGGAGTACAGACTGGAAAGAGTGGCTGTCCAGGGTGGGGCTCAGCCTTGTGGAGGCCGAGCACTTCGACACACAGGGCAAGAGCCCGCAGGCGTGTAGGAACGCTTTCTCAAAGGAGACCACCTTGCCTTGAAATAGTGTGTTCTTCTGAATTGACAAGAGAGAGGACCGAGGGACTCTCAGTCCTGGGCCTAGTGCCAGGGCACAGAGCAGAGGTGCTGGGGGCTTTGGCAGGCTAGAGCTCCCGTGGGTCCTGCGGGGGTTTGCCAGCTCCTGTGCTGCATTCGCAGGGTCTGTCTGCTCACTGCTGGGCTGTGGCCAGGGCTTCGTTTCACTGTTTCATCTTCACACTGTTCTGTAGAGAAAGTGCACTGGTTGCCTTTAGTGGAGGCTGAAGAAAACGAGGCCCAGAGAGTCAAACACGTGTCAGTCTTCACAGCTACTTCTGTATATAGGAGACCAATAGGAGTTGCCAGTGGCCAACTTCTTAGTCCTTGCATGTAGGCTCAGATATAGCCAACCAGTGCAGGACAAGAACCTGGTTAGGATTCTCTCTTTGACTCTGGAACCTTACTAAATTGTATCACCTGAGATCAGCTTTCTCATCTGTAAAATGGGAGTGATGCAGCCTACCCACTTCATAGGATAAAAGCATGCTGAAAGAACCTCAAGGCTGCTGGGCAGTGGTCGTGCACACCTTTAATCCCAGCACTCGAGAGACAAAAGCAGGTGGATCTCTGTGAGTTCGAGGCCAGCCTGGTCTACAGAGTGAGCTCCAAGAAAGGCACCAAAACTACACTGAGAAACCCTGTCTTGAAAAACCAAAAAAAAATAAAAAATAAAAATTAAAAAAAAGAACCTCAAGGTTGCCAGCCTGAGCGTACATGCCCAAAGTATGTGTGTGCATGAATGCAAGTGTGTGGAAATGTAGGCAAACCTTAGGCTAGCTAATCAGGACAAGCACTCTAAATTCCAAATCAGACCAACCAGGGGCCTAACATGTTCTGCTGCCTGCTCAGGATTGGCTTTTGGGGTCATTTTTCCTTACTGGTGCCTGGCTCCTCCACTGTAAAATCTGGTAACACCACTTTGACCTAGACCAGCATGCAGACCCCCAGTGACCACCCCTCACTCCTCCTTTGCAGCCATCACTGTTCGGTCATGACTTTCCCACTGAGCCAGGAGGACACCTGAAAGCCACTCTCAGCTCAGACTTTCTCCAGATGAGGTAAGATTCTGTGGCAAGCCATGGGTTAAATCACCATGCCTCAGGGATGTGCTTGCTGAGATATAAAGCCTCTGATAGAGAAAGGCGATTAAATTTGGCAACGACTGAGGGTCTTGCAGTTCTTATAGGAGTTCTGTTACTTAGAAGCACAGATAGGCCTGTTGTTGCTTTGTGTGGTGTTTGAATAAAAATAGCCCTCATAGGCTCACAGACTTGAATATATAGTCACCAGGGAATGACACTATTTGAAAGGACTAGGTGTAGCCTTGTTGGAAGAAGTGTGTCACTGGGGTGGGCTTTGATGTTTCAAAAAGTCCCCTCCAAGTCCAGAGTCTCTTTGCCTACAGACCAGGATGTAGCTCTCAGCTACTGTTCCAGCACCTCCCTGCATGCTGCCATTCTCCCTCTATGAAGATAATGGACTAAACCTCTGAACCTGTAAGCAAGCCCCATTAAATACTTTATTTGGTGACAGTTGCCATGATCATGGTGTCTCTTCACAGCAATGGAACACTGACTCAGACACTTTGTTTAGGGATGGGGGCTAGCCTATTTTACCACCAGTGGGGTAATAATAAAGCCTGTCACACAGATTGCTCAGCACAACCAGAAGACAGAAGGAAAGGGGACAGTTTGTGTGAAGGAATTATGTTTAACCCCAATGTATGAATGAGAATGCTGTATAGGGAAATAAGCCAGGCAAGGACTCTGGCCACAGCGAGTGAATGTCTAAGCTGAGATTTGACACAAACCAGTTCACCTCCCATCTTAGAGTTTTCATTGCCCTAAAGAGACACCATGACCACAACAACTCTTGTAAAGAAAACATTTTATTGGGGTAGCTAGCTTTCAGTTTCAGAGGTTTAGTCCATTATCATCATGGTAGGGAGCATGGCAGCCTGAAGGCAGACATAATGTTGGCTACATCCTGGCTTGCAGGCAAGTCAACTGACAGTCACATTGAGGGAAGCTTGAGCAAATAGACCTCAAAGTGAAAATTTGAAACATCAAAGCCTGCCCCCTTGTTGGAGGAAGTGACGCACTTCCTCCAACAAGGCCATGCCTCCCAATAGTGCCACTCCCTGTGGGGGCCATTTTCTTTCAAACCACCACCATACCTCAAGAGCCGACAACTGTAATGTAAATACAAATCTGAACTATTTAGTCCAACAGGGGTTACTGGATGCTTATTCCACCCCAGGTCCTGATTTTAGGGCTGAAAGCCCAACAGTGAGCAAAATTGTCCAAATGTTTCCCCTTACAGAGCTCATGGAGTAGGGTCACTAGGGTGGCTTGGATCTACCGTGTGTCCCACGTGCTCCCGTCATGTGTCAAAGACTCAGTCCTCAGCTGAAGGTAGAATTTCAAAAGGTGGAAACTTTAGATGGAGACTATCTTGGGAGAAGTAGGTCACTGGGAATGTGCCTTGGAAGGCTCTACCTGACACTTACCTTCTCTCCTCTCCTGACCACCATGAGGTGAGCAAACTTTGCTCCTCACATGCTGCTGTTATCATGCTGCTTTGCTATCCCCCTCCTCCCAAAGCTCACAGAAACAGAGCACACTAGCATGGGCCAAAGCTCCTGAAACCGTGACCCCAAATGAGTCTCAACTTCCTTTAAACTGCTTCCCTCGGATAAATACCAGACATTGTCAGAGCCTCGGTTTGAATCTTAGCTCTGTGGCTTTTTACCACGTGAGAAAAGCCATTCTTGTATTTTGTGCCTGTGATGGCTTGAATGAAAATGGTCCCTATAGGTTCATAGGGAGTGTCACTATTAGGAGGTGTGGCCTTCTCGGAGTAGGGGTGACCTTATTGGGTGAACTTTGAGGTTTCAAATGCTCAAGCCAGTCCCAGTATCTCTTTCTCTCTTCCTGCTGCCTGCCAATCCAGATGTAGAACTCTCAGCTACTCTCCAGCACCATGTCTGCCTGCATGCCAACCTGCTTTTCACCATGATGACAATGGACTAAACCTCTGACCTGTAAGCCAGCTCCAATTAAAAGTTTTCCTTTATTAGAGTTGCTGTCGTCATGGTATCTCTGCACAGCAATAGAACATTGATGAAGACAGCACCTCTCTTCCCCATCTAAAGATAATAATAGTGACTTCCAAGAGTATCTGTGAGAGTTAAGCAAAATAACATTCACGAAACATACAATATTCAAGCTTCGGGTGCTCAATACATTGCAAATAATTAATTCCAAATTCTCTAATAATTTTGTCAAGTTGGCACTATTTTTCTCATTAGTGCAGAAGGAAATGGGGGTGTTGGAAAGTATAAATCCCAGAGAAATCAGAGATAGCTTGTCCAAAGTTACCCAGCTAATCAAAGGTGGGCAGACATCAGCATCCTGGACTACTTACTCTGTTGCTGGAAGGTAACACACAGTGGCCATGAGTTTTCCAAACACAGTTGGATCAGCTGCAGGGCAACAGAAAATCATGTTCTTTAGTGTCTTATGCAACCAACCATATGGACCCTCAAGTTCTTACATAACAGGCCCAATGCTAGCAAGAGGAAGTTTAACAACAACACAAAAAACAGATCGTATTCACAATAGACCACCATATGTTCCCCTGTTCACTGACAGCAGCCATCCTCACTCCTACTCCGGCTCCCACAGAATCCTTCTCAACAAAAACAGTCTATTCCCAAGTGACTCAAATGATTGACGGCTTTATAAAAAGAAGCAGGTGCGAGGACTATGTGAGTCTTCAAAATAAATTGATTGTTATTAACTCCTTGGAAAAGCCTAGGAACCTTTAGCCTGCACACCTTGGTCTTGCTCAGACCCTGGGGCTTCTCTGGAGACAGTCTGACCTAGATGACACAGATTACTTCTGTGAGGGAAGCTAAAATGATTCCCATTTCCTTGTCCACAAGCCAAACACTCCAGGTTGCTTGGTAATCCCTATATTTGGTCATGAACTCTCTGATGTCATGATGAGTTCATGCTTAGCTCAGGAACCTTGCGTTCGCTGCAGGCTTTCTGAAAGTGCCACTTCTGGGATTAACACAGCTCTAGAAGGATGGTTTGAGCTGTGAGCATTGTGATATGAGTCTTTCAACAATTCCAGGCCAGGCTCCGTCTTCCCACCCGTTTCTGTGACCCACTCCCCAACCCTGGAGCCAAAGTGCTCATGTAGCTCCACAATACAGATGTCATTAATGGTCATTGTGTCCTTGAGCACCAAGGAAAGACTCCATGTTTCCTATGGCTGGTGTTCCTACCTGCCCTCCTTCTTCACCTCCTGGGCACTGTCACCCACTCAACCTCTGGGTTCCAGCCTTGTGGGTATTCTTCTTGTGTCTCAAAATTGACACTTGCTCCATGCACTTACACCCCCATATAGACACTCATTCTCCATCTTTCAAATCCCGGTCACCTTCCCTGGGATGCTTGTCTTTCCTGTTCAGTCCCAGTTCATCACCCCTGCTAGAGTCTGCCTATCTCACAGCTTTTCTTCCCCAGCTTTCCATTCACAAAAGTGCAACAGTTTAATGAGTGCTCTGACTTGTGCATTGCCCCTTACTCCTGCTCAGTCAATAGGCTCAATGACCAAGAGTTAGCCTGGGGTAGGAGCTTTCTGTATATTTGTTAGATAAGCAGAGAAACGAAAGGGCCAGGGAGAATGCACAGACCACAGGGGACACCTCATTACAACCAGCTAGGCAGGAGAATGACCTCCTGGTTGCTGGATCACAGCCAGAGCTGGACAAAGGGTCTGTGCACTTCAGAGTATATCCCCTTTACAGAGGAGATGACTCACCAGGATTTCACCAGAGCCAGATGAGCAAGGAAAAACCGAACTGTCACGGTGACTTAAAGCCAGTGTCCAAAGCTACCTGTGGCTAGCCATATCCAGGTTGCTGGAACAGAATGACTGAATTCTACAGTAGACCACACTTACAAGGTCGCTGTCCTAGAACCTGGCTCTAGGTTCACTTTCTAGACATCTCTTTTGCTGAGTTCTCCAGCCCAGAGACAAAGTCCACTTCAGGGGCTAGAGACATGCCTGAGCTGAGGAACCGCACAGCAAGATTAGGGACGCAGTCAGTTCCAAAGAGAGCAGTCATCTGCACCTCAGTGAACTCACCTCCAGAGCTACGAGGGCGCTGCATGCTAGCTTCGTAGAGATGGGAGCATGATGGAGAGGCCCTCTGTTTCATAAGGTCCCCTAGGTTAATAGGGAGAGATCAGAAATGAATAGAAAGAATAATTCTCCCAAGGGAAAAAATGCCATGGAAGTGTGGTGGGAGGGGACTTGAGGTTAGCAGGAGAAGCCAGGCCAACAGTGAAGGGGTTTTAGCTGGTGGGATATGCACTGGGCCTTGTGAAGAATGCTCAGAGTTAGAAAGGGCATGCTTGATGGCGGAGTTCAAGGCCCCGAGGCGGAGCTGGGACATGGGGAAAGTGCCCCTGTCACCCTCCTTAGTGATACGAGGTGCTGGGCACAGCATGAAGAGACTCTGGAAACTAGCTAAAAACCAAACGCATGCCACCTGAGGCAGGGGGATGATGAGGCAGAAGGAAGCACAACATCAGGAGGTTGAAAATGTCCATCTCCAGCCACATGTTTCCCTGGCTCACTTCCTCACTTCACTCAGAATCTCCACCCAAATAGCCTTGCCTTGGCCAGCCCTGGAACAGCTGACCTTTCACCCTCTGTCCTCTCCCCCAGCTCTAGTCACAATGTCCTTATTACTAATGACATTATTGTGAGTGTGTGTACACATGTGTGTGCATTGTGTGTGCATGTGTGCACATGAGTGCATGAATGTATGTGTGTGTGAACATGTGAATATGTTCATGTATGGATGAGTATGTGTCTCAGTGTGATTGTGCATGTGTCTGTGAGTGTGTATGTGATATATGTGCATGTACATGTGTGTGTATGTGCATGTGTGTGACTGGGTGTGTGTTCATCTGTACATCACAGTGATTCTCTACATCCTTCATCAGTCTAGGACTTGGATCCATTTTGACTCTTGTATCAGCAGCTCCAGGAACAAGCCTGATATGATAGTTCCTCTGTGCACGCCTGGACAAGGTTGCTTACTGAGTGCATGACTGTGTTACTGTGGACTGGAAGAGCCTCTGCAACCCCAGCACTGGAGGTTTAGGACACACACTCCCCCACATCTCCTGGCTCTGATTTGAGCCCAGTCTCCTCATTTGGGAACTGATATTTAAGAATAGCAGCTTTCTCATCATGCAGTAAATGTGATGCTCACATAATATAATAACAGGGGCTAGAAAGATTGCTCACTGGTTAAGAACACTTGATCTAGGTGGTGGTGGTACATGCCTTTAATCCCAGCACACAGGAGGCAGAAGCAGGTGGATTTCTGAGTTCAAAACCAGTCTGGTCTACAGAGTAAGTTCCAGGATGGCCAGGGCTACATAGAAACCCTGTTTCAAATAAATAAATAAATAAATAAATAAATAAATAAATAAATAAATAAATAAATAAACAAACACCTGTTGCTCTCACACAGGACCTGGGTCAGGTTCCCAATACCCACATGGCAGCTAACAACTATCTGTAACTCCAGTTCCGGGGGATCCACTATCCTTTCTGGCCTCCATGGGTACCAGGCGAGCATGTGATATATGGTCAAACACCCGAACACATAAAATAAAAATAATAAATGTTTAAAAGCTACCTTTAAAAAGAAGAATATGTCAGGATGTGTCTATTCCCAAGCACACACCCTTGCTTTCCTGTTACTGTCACACAGGACATAGGTGCCACCCCGTTTCCGCTCTCTTGGTCTAGCAGTAGCTGGCACAGAGTTCTCTATCCGCACTTGAACTCTCTAATTCATCTCTGCACCTACACAGTGCTCTAATGCATGCATGTATCATAACTCACCTTGCTGAATGTTTACCCGAATTCCAATCTTTTATTATTACAAATGCTGCTGTTGTGGAAGTTTCTTCAAAGGCCGTTTCCCATCTTACAGGCATGATAATTCCCAGAAGTGTAATTGCTGGATCATTTGTGATTTTGATAAATAAACTAAATCATCCCTATAATGCTCACATTGGTCTGCTTCATATCAAAATGCCACATTCAGGGGGGTGGGGGACAGAGGGTGGCGGTAGGGAGAAGAGGGGGGCAGGGGCAGGAGCTCAAGCAACATTCATCTTCTGACTGCCAGCCTTGGTTCTGGTGAACTGCATTTTCCTAAAAGTATTACTTCATCCCCAAGATGTCACTTTAATATCAATATCACAATATAAAACATTCCAACCTTTAAAAGTCCCACAGTTTTTAAAACTAGAGTCTTTCCTCCTCGTTTACTTCCCAGTCCCACTTCCACAATCATCTACGCACAACAAACCACAGCTCTGCTTTCTAACACCATAAATGTACCTGTGCTTTCCAGATTTCCAAATCATAGCTTGCCTTTTCTTTCTTTCTTTCTTTTCACTCAGCATGATTTTGAGATTCATCTATATTGCTATGTGAATGAACTTGATTCCTTTTTTATAGCTAAGTAGTATTCCATTGTCTCAACATACCACAATGTATTTAGCCATTCTTCTCCTAATGAATATTTATGTTGTTTCCACTTAAGTATTACAAACCTATTTAATAATCATACACAAGTTTCTTTGTAAGCATTTATTTTATCTTACACAACACCTAACAGCATGTTTTATATCTTGTGACACTGTCAAACTGTTTTTCAGAATGGTTATGCTGTCACAGATTCCCACTACCAGCCCCTAAGAGACCGTAGTGTTCTGTGTCCTAACATGGCATCTGAGTCTCTCCAACCTCAGTCATTCAGTCAGATAGCTGTGGAGTGAGCAGCCTTTTGTTTAGTTTTAATTTGCATTTCTCCCAGTGATGCTGAATGCCTTTTCATGTACTTATTTTACTACCATGTTTCTTTAGGTTGAGTGTGTAAGTGTTATAGCTCTGGAGAGAGCTCTGGTATCCTGCTACCAAGGGGATAGGATCTGACATGGACAAAGGTGTAGATACACATAAAAATTTTGGTACATATATCATTTTACCATTTATTAAAGAAAAAGAAATTTGCATACTAAAAGGATGAATGCTCTTGCTGATTTTTACATGGAGAATAAAATATTGATTGAATATCTGATACTACAGGACATGGAGCTTCTTCAATGTGCTTCAGAGTTGATCTACATTTTGATTTTATACTAATGAATGCTGAGAATAGTGCTGCACATAAATACATAGTGCAAAACAGTAAAAGTGGGTTTGGGGCCACTTCAGAAACTGTAGGAAATTCATTCCTAATCTAAAACCAAAATACACTGAATGATTTTTTTTTCTTACTCAAGTCAGCAGTTTTATAGTCAAACATTGGAATTCAAGATAATTCAAAGGTATAATTTGATCCTTCCAAGCTGAAGAATGATAGGAAAATATAGTCTTTATTTTTCTTAATTAAGCCATTATGTTTCTACAAGAGCAGAAAAATGTGTACACTAAAAAAACAAAACAAAAACAAAAACAAAAACCCTGAAATTCATAACATACATGTGGTGGTTTGAAATAAAATGGCCCCCAAAGGGAGTGGCACTATTAGGAGGTGTGCCTTTGTTGGAGTAGGCGTGGTCTCATTGGAGGAAGTGTGCTACTGTGGAGACAGGCTTTGGGGTCTCATATATGCTCAAGATACCACCCAGTGTCTCAGACCACTTCCTGTTGCCTGCAAGCCAAGATGTAGGACTACTTCTCCAGCATCATATCTGCCTGCATGCCACCATATTGCACCAGGATGACAATGGACTAAACCTCTGAAAATGTAAGCCACCCCAATTAAATGTTTTCTTTATAAGAGTTGCCACGGTCATGGTGTCTCTTCCCAGCAACAAAAACCCTAACTAAGCCAATACAGTATCCTCAAATCTGAGCTGAAATGTTTCAGGCAGCATTTAATGGTATTGAGCTGCATGCATAGTGCAAAATATGCAAGTTGTGTGCTCAGAACCAAGACTGCAGTGAAGCCATGTGATGCAACATGGGTCAAAACAGCCAGAAAAACCTCAGATTCATCATGCATCTGGTTTTGATTTAATTTTTGGTCATTGCACATTTAGAAAACTTTTAATGTTGCAAGTTTTTTTTTCCTTTTCTTTTCTTTCTTTCTTTCTTTTTTTTGTGTGTGATTCTCACATTTAGTAACATGAATTCTGCATGGACCCATATGTGGGTCATGATCCACAGTTTAAAAATCTGGACAATAAAGGACTAAGAGGAGAGGGCCATGAAGAGGCTGCTCAAGGTAAGAGTCCATACAGAGTAGGGGTGGTGGGCTTGCCTTACCCAGAAGCTCAACATAGCCACTCAAAGCCAGGCCCTGAATGTGATTAGAAGTATGTCCTCTGATGTTGTTGGACTTTCTTGTCAGACTTTCTTTGGGACCACCAGCCCCCAAATAATGACATGGAGAAATTATTAATTACAATAAATTAATAAAGCTTGGCCTTTAACTTAGGTTTGTTCTCAACCAGCTCTTATAACTTAAATTAACCTGCTTTTATTAATCTACAGTCTACCATGTGGTTTTTTATCTCTCTTTGATTCTATATGTCCAACTCCCTCTGTGTCTCTCTGGTGTCTCCTCCATGCCTAGACTCTAAGCCTCCAAGTTCTTCTCTCTGCCCGGAAGTCCTGTCTAGTCTCTGTTGCCTAGCTATTAGCCATCCAGCTCTTTATTAAACCAACCAGAAGCCCTAGGCAGGCAAGCTAAAACAGTGACACATCTTTACACAGTTTGTTCAAATATCCTGCATCTCTCTGGCACCTAGGAAACCCTCCCTCAAACCCTGGAAGAAGAGACTGAGTTCTATAGTGAACAACTTCTAAGCTAGCATTGTAAGCTTCCTGCCTCCACTGTTCACTAATTTGGACAAGATTGCTAGTCACTCTGTGCCTTAGTTTCCTTATCTAGGAAGTAAAGATAGTAATAAAACCTATGTCCTTTGTTAGTGCTGGGATTAAATGATTCAATGCACATAAAGCACTTCATACAATGTCTGGTTCTAATTAAGCAAGCAATAAAAGTAGGCTTGTATTGTGCATACACCCATTTGCAATTGGGGACTTATATGTTTTATGACTCTACTGACTAGTCAGGTTGTTCCTTGAGGACAGATATTCTACGCCAACAGAGGGCCGAGGATGGAGCAGCTCTCAGTAAATATTTGCTGAATGAGTAGAAAGTGGTGAGGCAGGTACATTTGAGATGTAGGGATTAAACCACGTGTCCCTGGCTCACTGATTAACCATTAGGCAAAGGGTAAAGGAGAGAAATAAAATGGATCAGGGCTTTCTGAAATGAAACAGGTGACTCCATGGTTGAGCTAGGGGAGGTAAGGAACTGGTCCATTCAGATATAGGCAACCAACCTGGGCAAGTGCAAACCTATAGCAAGCAAAGTAGCAGAGACTTTCAGTAGATCTGCCGGAGTTCAGGTTTCATCCACAGTTCCTATAACCTACATGTCTATGTCTGTGCCACACATGGTAACCAGAGAAGTAGAAACTGAGTAACATTTGTCAAGTGAGGAGATGAAGGATTAAAGAACTGTCTTTCTTGTGGATGACAGGGTATCATGACTGCTTTTAATTTCAATGGCAACTAGATAT
>CABHPQ010156211.1:0-32838 GCA_902168405.1 Peromyscus aztecus
CCTCAGCCATACTCATCTCCTTCTCCTACCACCAATCTCCCTGGCCCTTTCCAAGGCATGGTCAGGCAGAAGCCTTCCCTGGGGACTATGCCAGTTCAAGTAACACCTCCCCGAGGCACCTTTTCACCCAACATGGGCATGCAGCCCAGGCAGACTCTAAACAGACCTCCAGCTGCACCCAACCAGCTGCGACTTCAGCTGCAGCAGCGGTTACAGGGACAGCAACAGGTGAGTGCTGTCCTCTGCAGTTGATTCTTCCCCAGGGTCTATGCCAAAGCTCTGTGTGACAACCCAGTCGCTATAGTGAAAGAGCCCAGTCCACTCCCAGATGGTGGTGAAAGACTCCAAAAACCATCCTCGGACAGCTAGGATAGGAGTAAGAGACCTTTTATTAATGAATGCTAATTGTAGCGAAGTACTTTGAAACCTACCGCTTAAAAGCAATATAATTTTTGGTTTTTTTTAAAGATAGAAACTAGTATTAGATTAGATATCATATAATTACTAAATTAATAAAGAGAACTGTAGCTTAGTTTATAGGGTAGAACAAGAAATACCATTGGATTGTTGAGACAGTAAAATTTATGTTATTTAAAGTTAGTAAGATTGAAATCTAGTGATATTATGAATGAAAGAAAAGATACGTTTGAGGGCCTGGGATTTGTGCATGATTTAAATGTCTTGTGTGACAGGAAATGAATTGATGCAGTGCTGTAAATATTAAAGATTGTATTAGCAACAGGCAGGGAGGTCATCATCAAGGACCACAGAGGCAAATGGTGTAAAATGCAATCTCTAAGAATCATGACTGAAGCCGGGCGGTGGTGGCGCACACGACTTTAATCCCAGCACTCGGGAGGCAGAGGCAGGCAGATCTCTGTGAGTTCGAGGACAGCCTGGTCTACAAAGCGAGTTCCAGGAAAGGCGCAAAGCTACACAGAGAAACCCTCGAAAAACAAAACAAAACAAACAAAAAACAAGAATCATAACTGAGCTTATAGGTCGTTGCTGCTTGTTATTAATTTTTCAACGATACGTGTATATTTCCTTGAGTTTCTAGAAAAGTATTTGAAGACATTGCTTAGAGCTGTACTAACTCAGGAAGGAAAATAAATAATAAGATACGTTAGAAAGCTAGGACATGGTAGAAGGCATTTCCAGCATACTCAAGGCCCTGTGTTCAACCCGCACCTCCTAGAAAAAGGAAGGGCAGTGTGGCATAGTGGCTACGCAATTAACCAGTTCTGAGTGCAGAAACAGATAATTCCTTTGCCTCATAAAGAAACATATGGATCAAATAAGAGAGTGTGACGCTCTCTGCACAGTGCCTGGCATATTGTAGCATTTAATGAGGACTGGCTTTATACAATTATATTCAGCAAGTATAATAAACCACGTAAATGCATCTCTGTTCTATAAACAGAGGGGGATGATGAAAGAGAGGACAGGGAGAGATGAAACGGAAAAACTAAACGATGTAATAAAAAAAGAAAGGATTGTGTGTAAGTTGCTAGGACAAAAGGAAGCACTCCATGCTGAATTAAGAAATGAGAGAGAGAAATAAAAGTCATATTCTTAAGGAACTAGTGAAGATAAAGGACTTCTTGTTGGACTTGCTGGTTCCTTGGTTCTTGTTGTGGATGTGGGGTTCTCTGTATTTTTGTAGCTTCTGTTTTGTTCTGTTAGCTTTCCAGACAAGGTCCGTATTGCCCATACTGTCCTCAAACTCAGAATTCTCCCACCTCAACCCACCACAGACTGGAGCATCATCACACCCAGATCTGTCGTTCACTTTCAGAAAAGGAAATAATCTTAGAAATATTGGTCATCTTAACTAAACACACTTGGGGTGCCACTCTAAGTACCCTAAAAGATGAAAATAGTGAATCATACAAGGAACTTAAGTAGTCAAAACTGCCTATGTTTGTATCTGCCAGAAACTTTGAATCACACTGGATGCAGTGTGCTAAGGGCTAAGTCAGAAGAGTAGATATGCTTATGTACTCAGTTTACAAGCTGAGGTTAAGAAAATAGGGTCTGAAGTTCAAGGTTCAGTAATCAAGGCCCAGTGAGGAATGAGGTCAGGTTCCTGAATTAATGAAGCAAGTTTCATATTCAGTTCAGGGGAAAAGGCTGGGTTTGCATCCATTTGTTCCTAAAGTGGCAGGTGGCTAATGAGCAGAGAACTGCAAAGACTGTCCATGAGGTTAGGATGCAGCAGAGGGGAATGCCAGACTCTGCTTCCTCGAAAGCCTGTTCAAAGTGGCAAGTGTTTTCCAACTCAAAGAAACAGAATTGTGCTTTCTGTATACTTCCAGCCATGGTCTTTTAAGTGTAGTAAGTGCACAAGTACCAAGAGACCTTTTGACTTCTTTTTAAAAGCATCTTTATTTTTAAACAATTGTGAATGTTTTCTCTTATTCCACTAGGCTTGAAATTTCTATTTTAACATTTGTATATTGTATTAACTTTTCCTCCGAAGTTTTTTTTTCTTCTGATCTAATGTGAGTCAGCAAATAAATGAATCCAGAATTAAGAGGTAAGCTGTTAGGCAATAGGAAACTTAATCACTGCTCATAGGGCTTTGGGTCTTTATTTATTTATTTATTTTGTTTGTTTGTTTGTTTTGTTTTTTGAGACAGGGTCTCTCTGTGTAACAGCCTTGGCTGTCCTGGAACTAGCTCTGTAGACAAGGCTGGCCTTGAACTCACAGAGATCTGACTGCCTCTGCCTCCCAAGTGCTGGAATTAAAGGCGTGTGCCACCACTGCCTGGCTGGATTTTTATTTGTATAAAACTCTAATATGCTTTCTCCTTACATATCGTTTAGTAAAACATATCCATAATTATCCATTTATATAATTTACAAGTTATTAAGTATTAAGTAAACATCAAGTAACATATTGCTGAATTTCATGGCATATGCCTATATTACCAGCTAGCTACTCAGTAACCCAATGCAAGAGGATCAGTGGAGCCCAGCAGTTTAAAACCACTCTGGGTAACAGTGAGAACTCAGGATAGCTCAGAAGTAGAGTGCTTGCATAGCATGTGTAAGGTTCAGTCCCCATCACTTCAATAACGATAATAAAATGACAACATGATGTAGTAGTAATGTGATTCTTACCAGCCCTTCGAAGGGGTTATTCTTACCAAATTACATTGAGGAAGACAGTTTTAACCTATAGATTATTTACAGTGAAATAGTCCAGATGTACTTTATTATTGCCTGATAAAGTAAAGGGATGCCTAGACTTGTGACACCAGCCTGATCTAGACTGAACTTCCAAACCAGTGCCCTACAGGTTATTCCGGGAGATAAATATTGATAGTTACAAATCAGAAAAAAAGGTTTTTGATGAACAAATTGCAGTCTACCCTTCTTGGAGATGCACAGTGTGCTTTGGCCAATTAAAGGCGCATTAAATTACTGCAGTAAATAAATCTGCTTCACCTTATGTAACCCTCATTTCCAATACGTTCTACAGCACAGTATGCTATTTTCCTGGCACATCTATTAATATCCTGCAGAACAATGTTCTTTAGAACACCAATTTGGGAAATGTGGGTCTAAAGTGATTACTTCTTCTAGTTAAATAAATAATCCATTTTCTCAGCGCATTTGTTTCTTATGTAATTCTCTCTGGCTAATGATATCATGTTGGATTTTCCCCAAGTATATATATATATAAAGATCCAAGTGAGAGTGCTGGCTGGGGACCTTGCCTTTCCATTTATCTCTCAGACCTTTGCAGGGCTGTCCTCACTTCATACCTGCTTTTCACTTAGGATATTTGAAGATCTAAAGTGTTTCTTTTCATCTAACATCATACTTCCCCAGAGTAACTATTCACGCGCTTTCAGAAGCACACTAGTGCTGTGTATGTGTGTATTTATGTGTATATCCTGCCTTTCAATGTTCTGAAAGGAGCAGTTGTCTGATAGATGGTAGGAGTGACTAGTGTTTTGGCAAATAGAATGGGAGGTGTTACTAAAGCCACAGTCCTCACCGATAGGCAAAGTTTGTGCCGTGTTTGCCTGTAGAGGTGTCATCCTCCCTTGTCTTCATTCTCCTTAGTTGGTGCACCAGAACCGGCAAGCCATCTTGAACCAGTTTGCAGCGACTGCCCCTGTTGGCATGAACATGCGGTCAGGCATGCAGCAGCCGATCACGCCTCAGGTAAACTTCTCTAGCTCAGGCAGTGCTGCTTAGCGTCGGCTCCAGTGCTGCTGTGGCCTGGGAGCGCAGCGTGAAGTGATGCTTGTGCTGTGAATGGCTGCAGAATGGATAGTAGCCTGCTTGTCATGCTCTTTCTGGTACCTCATCTAAAGGCCAAGGTTCTGTGTTTCCTTTTACTGCTTTTGTTATTGTTTCATGATACTGGATGGTCAAGTAGAACACTGGACCATGACCAGCCTCAACATCAGCATTTTCTAGGTTTATTTAGGTTAAAGGTCCTGGTTTATAAACCTAAAGTCATAAGTTTTACACTTAAAAATAACTGGATGGTGGCCAGTGAGATGGCACAGTGGGCAAAGACACTTGCCTGGCAACCTGAATTCTCCAGAAGGAAAGAATCCACTCCACAGAGTTGTCTTCTGGCCACTACAAATGCAGATGGCACACATGTGCACACACACATGAACCATAATAGTGAACACTTTTAGAAGAACTGGATGGATCCAGGTAGGGTAATCTCAAGCACTTAAGAAGCTGAAGCAAAAGGATCCCAAGTTTAAGACCAGTCTGGGATAATTGTCAAAACCATACTATCCCTAGGGCTTCACTCTAAAAAAAAAACTTGGATGGCCTTCTGAATTGGATCTCGTATTCACTTCCATATATTTTTTAATAGTTTTACTTCAGCAACTTAAGTTCATAAAATAAATAAATAAATCCAAATCAAAAACAATAAGGGGCTGGAGAAATAGCTTTGTAGGTAAGAGCACTGGCTGCTCTTCCAGCGGACCCAGATTCAATTCCCAGTACCTACATGGCAGCTCACAATTGCCTGTAACTCCAGTTCCAGGGGAATCTGACACCCTCTTCTGGCCCATGGTACACAGACATACATACATGAAGGCAGAACACCCGCATACATAAAATTTTTAAAAAAGAATCTTAAAATAAAAGAATAAAAATAAATCTTTAAAATCTCATCATGAAATGGACCTTGATAAACTTGGGACAAATAAAGGAAGCCTCCACTAATCAAGGGATGGTGCTAATGAGGCTGCTTCTAAAACAGATATGAGCATCTTCATGAGTCCAAATTCGAGTTTCTTGGTCTTTTAAGTTGTAAACTTCAGTGTTGGATCCCATGTAGGAATAATTAGGTTGTAAGGAAACAAGACTCCACTTCAGCAATTCACATGATTTCTCTCTCTTCCGGTTTTTCCAAAGTGGACAACATCTAGTTGGCAGATTTCATTTTGAGGAAGCTACATATATATGCTTCAGTCAGATCCTCAGCCTAAAATGACACCTTCTGAAGAAGGCTTTATTGATATGCCATGTTGCTTTTCATGTGAAAACTGAAAAGTGATTTCAGCCTAATTCACCACCTCTTTCCTCATCCATAATCATGTAGCTATTAAGCCACTTATGATAATGCCTAGAGTATTATTATGCTGCATAATGATATAAAATAGCTGTTTCCATTTACTTCTGCTGATGATCTTATTTCTAGTTAATTATTTTCTTTTTAAATGATAATTTGTTAGGCACTGAATCTCCGAATCTGTAGTTTTCCACATTTTAATGGCATTTATAAGTTTTCCTAAGCATAAAGGTAATATCTATTTATTACAGATAATTTGAGAAATGCAGAAAAGAATAATGAAGAAAATCAACATCACTTTCAATCATACTTTTTTCATTTAAACAGAGTGCAGCAGTAAAGACAATGAGGAAGGGGAAGACTGCATCTCTATAGAGAAATAGAGAAGTGCATTAGAAATGGAAGTCTCACTGCGTTAGGGTGAACTCATGGTCTCACTGCGTTAGGGTGAAATACTCATGGTCTCACTGCACTCATGGTCTCATTGCACTCATGGTCTCACTGCATTAGGGTGAACCCATGGTCTCACTGCACTCATGGTCTCACTGCATTAGGGTGAACCCATGGTCTCACTGTGTTCGGGTGAACTCATGGCTTGACAGTTTGTCTCACCTCCTTGAAGTGTTTATGAATCTCAGTGGTTTTCTTGTTCAGTATCCCAAAACTAGTTAACATTTACTTAGAGTTTTTGTATGTAGTTCTCTTTGATATTCATTTTTGAATTTGTGTTTAAACAGCTAATAGATATTATCTTAGCATTTATTAGCTCCTTGTGGCCTATAAAATGTACTTAGGGGTTGGAGAGATGGCTCAACACTTAAGAGAGCTGGCTGCTCTTGCAGAGGATGCTGGTTTGGTTCCCAGCACCTACATGGTAGCTCACAACCACCTGTAACTCCAGTTCAAGGGGCTCTGACACCCTCTTCTCACATCAGCAGGCTCCTGCATGCATGTGGTACACACATGTGCACATAAAATAAATAAAATATTTTTTAAAAAATAGAATATACTTGATTTAATTTTCACCTGTGATTTTACTTAAGGAATCCTTCTTTTCCATTTTAGTTTCCCTTGAAGCCTAATGGTTGCTACATTTTATTTTGCTCCAAGCTATCAAGCTTTATCCTATAAGCCTTTTAGAATAGGTAGATGATTATAATAATTTTAGTAAGATATTTTTCCTTGATGTGAGAAAGACGGGGGAGCATAATGGTACATGCACAGAACACTGCGGTTGATAGAGGAGCAGGCCAGTGCCCAGAGGGTTCGATGAGATGCTTTTGTTTTGTTTTCCTTTTTCCTTCCTTTTCCTTTCTAATTTTTATTTTAGTTTAGTTTTTATTTACTTTGTGGGGGGAGGCTGCAGGGGTGGAGGGCAGGTATGGAACAACTTTTGAATGAGTGGGATTGGAGTGCACGATGTGAAATACCCAAAGATTCAGTAAACAATTGTTTTAAAGGACAAAAATGAATCAACATTTTAAAAAGGTATTTTTCCTTCTATGTAGCCACCCCTGAATGCTCAGATGTTGGCACAGCGTCAACGGGAACTGTACAGTCAGCAGCACCGACAGAGGCAGATTATACAGCAGCAAAGAGCCATGCTCATGAGGCACCAAAGTTTTGGGAACAACATCCCTCCTTCATCTGGACTGCCGGTTCAAATGGGGAGTCCCCGTCTTCCTCAGGGTGCTCCACAGCAGTTCCCCTACCCGCCAAACTATGGCACAAATCCAGGAACCCCACCTGCTTCCACCAGCCCTTTTTCTCAACTGGCAGCAAATCCTGAGGCGTCCTTGGCCACCCGCAGCGGCATGGTGAACAGAGGCATGGCAGGAAGCATGGGAGGGCAGTTTGGCGCTGGCATCAATCCTCAGATGCAGCAGAACGTCTTCCAGTATCCAGGATCAGGTACGCCGCCCCCGCCGCCGCCCCGCCCCGCGCTCAGGTCGCTTTCCAATTCCCCTGGAGAGACATGTGCTGCTCTGCACGTGCCCTGACCTCAAGGGGGCGTGTGCTCGAGAGGAAGGGGTAAGTGTAAAGTCAGGAGAGGCAGGCTCCAGGCTCAGTTACCACTGCATGGTTATGTGGTTTCAGACTTTTCTCAGTTTGGCTGCTGACATTCATAAATTTAGGGACTATAAAACTTCCAACATTTTATGTACAAAGCAAATTCACTTACTTTTCTCTCCTGGATCCTGTGAAATCTACTCAAAGTCCCTCTCAGCTGGCTGTTTTAGTGTATTAACGCAGAGTCATTGGATGATTTTGTTTTGATAGTTTATATAAGGATAGTCAATATTTAACAAGGATCTCAGACTTCTTATTGATGATACCACTTTTAGCTAAACAAGTTATGACTTCCTTCACAGTGAATATTCTGATTTATAGAAGTTTTTTTATTTTTTAATCTTTTGTTTTCATTGTTTTCCACTCTCTTTATCCTAGACAATGATCCTTTTTATTTTTTATTACTTTGAGAGTCTAAAAGGCACTAGTGATAATGCATACTTGATTAATCTATCATGTTTTAACCATATTTAGGCAAAATTAATGACCAGTTCCTGAAAAAAGAAACCCCTTGATTATCTAAATGAACTAAACATGGATTTTAAAGCTGCTTAGGAAAGTATCCCATGAAAAGGTAACCAGTGGACATGTACAGGCAGCATGTGCCCCAACATCTGAATCCAGACCAGCTTCTGTTAAAAAACAAACAAACAAAAAAAACTTACAAAAAGTAAATTTTCTTTGTAAAGTCAATATTCATAATATAAGCAAAACCCAGAAGGTGGATGCAGCAAAGAGCGTAGCTTTATCTGCTTGCAAACTGAAATGAAATGGCGATGAGCAGCTTCAAAAGAATACTGTAAATGTGTTACTCTTCATTGAATAACAATGCGTCAAGATGCAAGTGTTTCATCTCTACTCTGGACTGTAGAAGTCCTCTGCATGACAGCTGTCGGCTCACGGGGCTCTGACAGCAGGTTTTAAGTTGGTGGAATCCAAGTTCCAGAAAAGCTCAACCTTTTTCAGATCCCTCAAGAAAAGAAAGATGGGAGTGAGGGATTGCAGGCCAGTACAGGAAAGGGCAGGCAGAGGGCAGGGCAAGAGAGCAAGGAGGAAGAGAAGGTTGGGAGGGGAGAGGAAAGGAGGAAGTTAGTTTATTGCATCCTAAGGAAACACAGATGCAAGGACTTTCCAACTGTGTTTGTTTTATGCTTCTGTTTCTGTTGCCAGTAAATTTGACACAACTGAAACCAGAGCTACAGCTCTCCCTCAGATTCCTTGTTGGCCAAGTTCTTTCTACTGGGCTCTGGATAATAACAATGTCAGTGCAGGTTAGCCACTGTAAGCAGTGTCCCACACTGGTAAGAGAAGTTGAGGACTGGGAAGCTGTTACATGTAGATGGCAGAGAGTGCAGGGCTTCTGTACCTTCCACTCAGTTTTGTTTTGAACTTACAAACTACTTTTAAAAGCCCCCTTTCAACGTTATTTTAAAACTGGGGGCGGGGACCTAGAGAGATGGCTCAGTGGTTAAGAGCACTAGCTGCTCTTGCAGAGGACCCAGGTTTGGTTCCCAGCACTACATGCTGGTTTATAAATACCTGTTACTCCAGTTCCAGTTCCAGTGCCCTCTTCTGGATTCCACTGACACCAGGAACACACATGGCATATATACATACATGCAAGCAAACACTCATAAACATATAAGAAACTTTTTTTAAAAAATTTAGGTGATAAAATTAAAAGGTAAACACAAAAACAAAGGCAACCATTCTAACATACATGTTGTGTAGAGCAGGAAGAAACATCAAAAAGCATGGCAATGGGGGCTGAGGATTTAGCACAGTCGGTAATAGTATGCATGAGGCCCTAGTACTACATAAAGCAGGCATGGTGGTACATACCCATAGTCCTAGCACGTGAGAGGTAGAAGCAGAATCAGAAGTCAAGGTCTTCCTGAGCCACTTATCCCTTACAATGCCAGTCTGGGTTAAGACCCTGTCTCAAAAAAAAAGTATTGCAATGTGCCTGGATTCTCTAATTTGCTCATTTGAACTCTGTAACATAATATCTAGAATATTGTATCTTTTCTCCTCTGGGAAATGCCTTTTTTCTCAAAGAAATTGTTTCATCACATATAAAATTAACAATACATCAAACACAAACATTTTAAGACTGCAAGCAAAGAAAAATGTAAATGTAGAATTCATACAAAAACCATCCACATAAAAGTGAAAATGATGCCAAATACAACAATGTACCCTAAAGAATCATAAATGAAAGGAACACTTCTCCATACAATCTAAGTCCAAGCTATTTTCCAGCGTTTGCATTAAATGTAGACAAAGACTACATAGCTTTATTTATATCAGGTTTTTAAAAAATAGTTAAGCATTGAGTGAAAGAAAGTTTAGAGACTCTACAAATTACAACTTTCACAGAAAATCTAAAGTATTTTTTAAGTTCCAGCCTGTGAAACATATAAAGTGAGTAAATTAAGTACATCTCTGGACAGACTAACCACACAGAAAGACAGAAGTTGTGAACAGTGACAGAACACAGCAGACTCTTCTGTACCGGGGTCTGCAGTTCATAGACTTCAGAACATAGCAGGATGTTTGTAGGGTAATGACAGGGCGAGCAGCAGGTCAGCATCCTGTATGAAGGGACTCAACATGCACTGCTCTTACAGAGGACCTGTGTCCAGTTCCCAGCACCCCCTGGCAGCTCACAACTGCCTGTAACTCCAGCTCCGGGGGTCTGACGCTCTCTTCTGCCCTCTGCAGGCACCAGGCATGCACATGGTGCCATATACATATGTACAGACACTCACATAGACACAGAAAAACGAACCTTTAAACAAATACACTTGGGTGTCTGAGGAAGACTTGAAAGAATTATACTAAATTATTATGAGCTGCTCATGGTGTTCTCTTCTTGTAGGCTTTTATAACTTTGTCTTAAAAGCTTTCAGCTGTGAGATACATTTTCTTAGGGAAACAATTGTAAAAGCATAATAAAAACATGAAAAAAAAAACACTTCTTAAGGGGCTCCTACTTTAGCCTGAGGTAGAGTAACAGGGGCCATATTTATTCTTCCATGTGAAAGAAACAGCATCAGACAAAGAGCAGGAAAGAGCAGTTGTAGGGATTGACAGACTGTGCTGTAGAGCAGAGTCCAGCTCAGGAGGCTGGGAAGGCCAGGTCTGCACAGAGGGTTCCTACAGGCTCAGCGTGCACACATGCACACATGCACACACACACACACACACACAAAGCAAGACCAGAGCAGCAAACCCAAAGATGAGAAGAACAGTATTCAAGTTCACACAGAGCCATTTCTCTTCTGACCAGCTTGCAAGACCTTATACATGGGTATCAAGTATTGTTTTGCCTCAGTAGTGGGGCAAAGTAAGTCCTAACCCAAGCCTTGTTCTTGATTTCGCTAGGTACAAGACCCTAAAAGAGCTGAGGTTTCCATATAACCTGACCATGGCCCAAATAGTGATCTCAGGAACACTTAAATATTTGACTTTAAAAAAATCCAGCTCTTAAAAGGGTAAAATTCAGAGAACCTGAAGTTTGGCTTTTAAAACAATCAGACATACAAAGAAGCAGGAAAACGTAGCCTGTAATAATGAGAAAAAATAGCCCTCAAACCCAGCCCAAACTCTTTGAGAAGACAAGGGGACAAGGGGGAGAGGGATCAAGAGAGGACAATGACAGAGGTGAATATAATCAAAGTATATTATATACATATGTAAAAATGTCACCATGAGACTCACTATTGATATAACTCATACACACTAATAAAAACTGTACAGATGATAGAATGATTAGGAACTTTAGTGTTCAAAAATAGGAACTTTAAGGGCTTAGAAACTATGAATGTGTTCTGTGTGTTCATTAAGTTAGAAGGAAACTTGAGCATATTAAATAGATGTGTACGTAATATCAGTAAACTAGAAATCAAACTTACGGGGGATAGGTGAAAAGTACAGTAGGTGGGGTGAACAGCTGACTAGAACTTACATAAGAAGAGAATGACAGCGGAAACTATTCAAGATGAAAGATGAGCCAATGTGCAGGGCACGGTGCCCCACACCTTTAATCCCAGCACTCGGGAGGCAGAGGCAGGTGGATCTCAGTGATTTGGATCAGCCTGATCTACATGGTGAATTCCAGCACAGCCAGGACTGCACAGAGAGGCCTTGTCTCAAAAGTCCAATTGTGATAAGGGATGGAGAGATAGCTCAGCAGTTAAGAGCACCTGGCTGTACTTCCAGAGGACTTGGGTTTGAGTCCCAGCACGCACAACTGTCTGTATCTCCAGTCCCTGGAGATCGGACACCCTCTTCTGGCCTCCATGGGCATTGCATGCATGTGGTGCATGGACACACATGCAGGCAAAACATCCATGCACATAAAAATAATAAAGTGCTCAAAATTTTTAAGAAAAGCAGAGTAAGAAAAAAATCCTGATAATTCATTTGAAATTGATCCTATAATCCATTGTAATCAAAAATTTTAACATGATTTTTAACAAAATAGATAACTTATCCTACGTTATACATTCTAATGTATATAGAAACTTAAAGGAACTAGAGTAACCAAAACAGTTTTGTATAGGAAAGACAAAATGAGACAACTACCTAATTTCAAAGTTGTTTTACACACACACACACACACACACACACACACACACACACACACACACACACAGAGAGAGAGAGAGAGAGAGAGAGAGAGAGAGAGAGAGAGAGAGAGATGCATATCACTAGAACAGAATAAGAAACCTATACATAAACTGTTTTTATATCAATTGCTTTTTAAGATAGTCATACTGATGTCTGTTAATAAGCATGTTTCTGTTTTTAAAAAGAAGTGAACCCTGGGCTGACAAATGGTACCGAATGGTTGAATCCCAAAAGTACTGTGCTAAGTGAAAGAAGCCAGACACGAAAGACCAGATATGACCTACATGATGATAGCCCTGTGAAGTCTGCAGCTTTAGCTCCATCGGAAGAATGCTGGTCTAGCTTGCACCGGCCCTGGGTTTCAGCTTTACATGGTTGCATACACACTTAAAATCTCTGAAATTCAGGAGGTAGAAATGAGAAGGCCAGAAGTCCAAGGTCATTCTTGACTCCATAACAAGTTCAAGGCCAGCCTGGAGTTCTTCAAACCCTGTCTCAAAAACAAACAAAACCCATTTTATATAGAGACACGATACAGACATTGTTTGCGTGAGAACGGGAATTAGCTATTACAAACAGGCCCAGGGAAATCAGGTGTGATGCAGATGCCTAAACTGCACAACTCTGTACATTCACTAAAGTCATTGAGTTTTATGGGTCCCATGGGTGACGTTCATGTTTATAAATAAAGCTTTTTTAAAGAGGAGAGTGGAGGCAGAACACATGAAGAAGCGTAGGAAGGAGTGGCCAGCAACTTTCTGATGATTTTGCATTTCACAAGTGGTTTTTCTTGCCTAATTATTTTCCTTTCTTAAGCTATTTTTATTAGACAAGTAATCTACTATGTATGTTCATTCTTTTTGCACTTGAAAATTTTTATTAGCAAAAAAAGAACAGAAAACGATCAAATATAGTCCTGCTGTACAAATCAATATCTAAGCAACTAAAAGCCCTTTTTCCAAATTTCATGCTTATTTATCTACTTGTTCTAGGATTTCCTGCCATATTTAAGAGACCACTTTTCCTTAATTTTTCCTCTGTTAAAGAAGTCATTTCTAAATAAATTATAGCAGGTGCTTTTTATTGTTATTATTTTGTGATGTTGATACATTTATAGTGTATTTCCATCAATTAATGTGTGTCAATTTTCAGGACTGGTTTCCCAAGGTGAGGCCAACTTTGCCCCATCTCTAAGCCCTGGGAGCTCCATGGTGCCGATGCCAATCCCTCCTCCTCAGAGCTCTCTGCTCCAACAAACGCCACCCGCCTCTGGGTACCAGTCACCAGACATGAAGGCCTGGCAGCAGGGGACAATGGCCAACAACAAGTAAGGGATAGTTTTTCTGTGTGCGGATCCCTGGCACTCTGTGGCTCCGAAGAGAAGCCGTACTTCCTTAAGTGACTGTGCATTCACAATCCACCCGTGTGCCAGAGGGAACTGAGTTCTGTCATCAGCAAAGGAAAATGGGATTGTCAAATGCTTGAAGGATCAACTCGTCATTTAGGCCAGCTTGTGTATTTACAGTAGAAACGTGTATTTAGAGTCTAGTGGCCTCTGGCTTTTGTACCCTAGTCCTCACACACCTGAGGGATGTGGTCCATGCTCATCAGTAACAGCTTTTCTAGGACAGATGTGCAAGTAGATATATTTTTTTCAAAGGGAAAATATTTTATTATCTCAGTAGGTACAGAAAAAGATCAAACTTGATATCTACAATCAGTTCTCCATAAACTATGATTGTAAGAAAATCTTTTTATTAAAAATAGAGTAGATAGTTTCTTATAGCCATACTAGTAACATGCTGGAGTTCATTTGAGCAGAGGGGATCCTTGCCTCATTCTGCTCAGTGTGTCTGAAAGAACTCATACAACAACCAACAATCTCCAGGCTTCCTAAGTCACTCTGCCTCACTCCCTGTGCATGTCTGGATTTTTAGTGGCCTCATCTTACCCATTTAGCTTATAAAATTACCTCACTGAAGTTTTTTTTATTTTTTGAATTCTGAATGCTGAACTTTTCACACATCACTTGATTTTATAAGGATTTTAATTTGGTTGTGTCTTGGTTCTGATGACAGGGAAGCCATTTAGTCTGACAACATAATAAGTAAGGCAGTTAAAGCTGAAAACATAAAACCATGTTCTCTTAAAGTTCACTGAAAGGTGAGAGAGGAAATCTTTTGTAAGAGAACTGTGTGGCTCGCAGTAAGAACTGTGTGTAAATTGGATGGGAGTGGAGCCATCTGAAATATGCAAGAAGAATTTAGTCTCCTAATGTGTTCTAATCCCAGCCTCCTAAGCTCACTTGTGATCCCACTGTCCATCATTCTAACCACTCCCTTCCATGCATGCAGCTCCTTTGCCCAGCCCTCTTTCTGCTGCATTTAGACACAGCAACTCTCTAATGACCCCCGATGATGACTGCTCCATACTGGAGGCACCTGTGTATTTCATTTCAATATGACGGTGGCTGGCAGTCTGGCTCAGCAATGGAGTTCTTGCTTAGCGCATACCAGCCATGAGGTAGATTCCTGAGAAGCAGGAGGAAAGGACAGAGAATGGGGAGGAAGTAAAGAAGAAAGAAAAGAGAAGAGAGGGAGGAATGGAATGGAATGGCAAAGAAGGCTTGGGGAAAGTCGTGCTGACAGGTTCTAACCTGCTTCTCTGTTCCACATTACAGTTTAATTCTCTAAAAGACTGCTCTGTTCACCTCTTCCCCTCCCACGCCCTGTCGAGCCAGTCAGGCGCATCTTTACCACCACCCCGAAAATGTTCCTGCCAAGGTGCTTAGTGTCCTCTGTACAGCCAGGTGCAATCCTTGTCAGCAGCATCTTTCTTTGAAGTTCTTTTCTTCTTCTGTATTTTGGATCATCTCTTTCATGCTCTCTCGCTCGTGGTGACTTTCCTCCTACTTATTCCCTTTTGCTGGAGGCCATCATTTGCTAGGAGATCATCTCCTTGGCCTCCATGCAAGGCCAGAAACTCATCATAGGACCTCTTTCTTATAATTACCTGTTCCCTTGGTTGTAACATCCAATCTTAAGTCAAGCATTGTGGAAAATCTGTAATCTCAGCACTTGGGAAGAGGCAGGATTGGAGTTCAGGGTTGTCTTTTATTACCTAGTGAGTACCAGGCCACCATGAGCTGCATGATACTCTGTCACAAAAAAAAAAAAAAAAAATGAAGTCCTTGCCTTGCAAACACAAGGACCCACTGTTGAACTCCAGAAACCACATAAAAATGCCAGGCATGGGGGCTCATTCTTATAATCCAAGACTGGAGGATCCCTGGAGCTCCCTGACCATGCTAGTCTAATTGGTGAGCTCCAGGCCAATGAGAGATCCTACTCCAAAGGAAGTAGATGATAATCCTGAAGAGGACACCTAGCTGACCCCAGCATGCACCTATAACACATGCATATTTGTTTTCTCATTCATCCCATCTCTCTCTCCTTCTAGACTTCCTGTGGCAAATGTCTGTATGCTTATGCCTATTATAGTCATTTTAATCTCTAGCCTACACATCTCCCCTGAATAGCATACTGTATATCCAACTGCCTAATTGACATCTACACTTAGGAGTCTAAAGACATCACAAACCTAACATGACAAAACTAAATTGATACTCTTCCTAAAACCTGCTCTTCTCTTACTTTTCTCTGTCTTAAGACACAACTCCATTCTTCTAGTTGTTCAGAAGAAAAACTTTTCTGTTTTCCGCATCTCACATCAAGCAAACCAACAAATGATGTCATTGCCCCACTTACCTATTGCATTTAACACACTATAAGGCAAAATACCATCCCTTTTGTCCTGGACTATCACAAATGCCTCCTGTCTCAGCTATCGCCAGAGTTCCAAGGCAGGATGTCAGAACTCTAATAGTTACAGCAAACCTGTGTCCTGGAACAGGGCTGTGTCTCTCTATATAATGCTTTTCTGTGTGGAAAGTTCCAGTGCTCAGGACCACTGTAAAAGCCACATCCAACTGTTGTTTCTTAGTCTTACTTAAACAAGGACCTCCTTGGTTGTTACTAACCTGTGGTGTCTATGGAAACCACTCAGGACCAGTGTCTTTATCTCTGTCTTTTTTTCCTGTGTTTAGGGGTAGACAGATAGGTAGTGCTCCTTAAGAAAACAGTGATCATTGCCATGAGGTAGACAGGGATACAAGGTGCATGAGAACTGGACTCAAGGTGCCAGTGAGCCTAGCTGGCCTAGAACAGAGGTTAAGGCCACAGAGGGTCCTATCTTCTTCCTTTGATGGAAGAAAGTAAAATGGAATTAAGAACACCTGAAGGAATGTAAGCTGAAATATAGTTCCAAGTATAAATCGAAAGAAAATTAAGCCCTAAGCTTTCTTCAGTATGACGTCACTGCAGTGCTTAGAACTTCCGAGTGTGTGAACTTACAGAGCTCCGTTCCCCACAGAGATGATTTGTGTACCAATTGACAAATGAACACTGTCTAAGGCGGAATGTTCTCATTAGAAAGTGAACATAGATTAATAGATGTGTTTAGTCCTTTTAGTTGTGGGAACACTGCCTAACAAGCATACGTACTGTATGGACATTAAAGGTCCATAGATGCATTATTGACCGATTCTAAGGCATATAATTCTCAGTGTTTTATAATTAGCTGGGGGAGGAAATTGCTACTTTTCTCTAGACATGATGAATAGACTTTTTTGGCTTGCTGATTTCAGTGTGATTACCTTAATGGACTGAAGCTATAAATGTCATGGTGTCCTACTTACCACTGGAGAGCTAAGGAATAAATAAGTAACAACGGGGGAAATTGTTTTGGGAATCAGTTTCACCAGAAATAACAATTGAGTAATAATCAGAATAGTTGGTATTTTCAGATCTTATAAAAGACAATTTTTACATTATTTTCTTTTAGAAGTATACATTTGTGTCATTGAGAATTTTCAAGTTTCAAATATAAAGTTCCAATTTGAATTTACTTGGAATTTATTCCAAATGATTTTAACTACTAAAACTTAGTTTACATTTGAAATCTTTGGAGTAGCAACAATCCAGAACCTGACCATGAAGAAGGGAGAAAGTCAGTAAAGCAAGCCCTTGGAAAACATAGCTGCCCTTCTATGCAGCTTCTAGAAAAGATGTGAAATTAATCTGTGTTCATCCCTGAGGAGAGAACTTGACATGAGTCCTTTTTATTATTAAGCCCATTGGACAGAATTCAGAATATTCCTGAATTACGGTCTGCTTTAATATACAAGATATAGCTTTACATGTATTTAAAAATACAAAATATTTTACTTAGAATTCTGTCTAATGAAAAAATCCATGTTCATGAACAGTGCATGTAATCTGGATTGTTTTTGAGTTAACAGTGTGTTCAGTCAAGCTGTCCAGAACCAGCCCGCCCCTGCACAGCCAGGAGTGTACAACAACATGAGCATCACCGTGTCCATGGCAGGCGGAAATGCAAACGTTCAGAACATGAGTCCAATGATGGGCCAGATGCAGATGAGCTCTTTGCAGATACCAGGGATGAATACTGTGTGCTCTGAGCAGGTAAGCAGCATGCCTGGCACACTTGTTACACACACCACAACACAACAGTTATTACCCCAGGAGAATCAGGTACGTTGGCTATTACCAGCAAGAGCCATGCTTCTTTATTCCTTCTCACTATCTTCTGATCATTACTCGTCCTTAATAGATAGAAAGGGGGCTCAGTGGTTAGAGCACTGGCTGTTCTGCCAGAGGACCAGGACTTGATTCTCAGCACCCACATGGTGGCTCAGAACCATCTGTAACTCCAGTCCTAAGGGATCCAACACCCTCTTCTGGCCTCTGCATGATGTAGTGCACAGACATACATATATGCAAAACCTCCTTACACATAAAAATAAGAAAAGATAGAACATCCATACACATAAAAATAAGAAAAGATAGAATGGGCAGAGGGGTGGCTCAGTGGATAAAGATGCTTGCTAGCCAGGTCCGACTGCCTGAGTTCAATCCCTGGGACCCTGAGGGCCCACGTAGTAGAAGGAGAGAACTAACCCCTGCAAGTTGTCCTCTGACCCCTCCCCCTCCACACATCCACAAACTTTGCTAAACTTTGTAAGTTAGAATTTAGTCTCACAAAATCCTAGTATTTTCACTTATTGCAAAGTGGTACACTTTGTATATTCTGAATACATGTTCTTTTTTCAATGCAACGTTTTTATTAATTTCTTAAGAATTTCATATACTGTATTTTGATTATATTCACCCTCTGCCTCCCCACCCCTCTCAACTTTGTGACATTCATCCCTTTCTGAAATAATTGACTAAGCCCAATTTGTGCTGACCACATCCTCCTAGATGTGGGGCCATCTAGTGGAGTTTGGTCCACCTACCAGAGGTCACACCCTTGAAAAAACTGCCCTCCTTCCTGTACCTCCCAAGTACTGGGTGCTTCCATGCCCATCTTGTGATCTGTATCTTGTAGCAAAATAAAAGCACAAAACTGAATTATTTTTATATTTGTTACTACTCAGTTATTAGGATTATTCACTATCTCTATTAGATTAAAACAAAATATAATGAATTTTTTGATGTTTTTGTTTTGTTATTCAAAACAGGGTTTGTCTATGTAGTCCTGGCTGTCCTGCAACTCTCTCTGTAGACCAGGCCAGCCTTGAACTGACAGAGATCTGCCTGCCTCTGCTTTCTGAGTGCTGGTATTAAAGGCAATGTCACCACTGCCCAACCAAAATAAAATGAATTGAGTAAAAATATTATATCTAACAGGTATTCCTTATATAGTTGGGTCTTGCCTTTTTGTTCAATTCAACAGTCTTTGCCTTTTAATTAGACTGGTTAGTCCATGTATATTTAATGTGGTTATTGGTATGATTGGAATTTTTTTTTTGTCCGAGACAGGGTTTCTCCATGTAGTTTTGGTGCCTGTCCTGGATCTCGCTCTGTAGACCAGGCTGGCCTCAAACTCACAGAGATCTTCCTGGCTCTGCCTCCCATGTGCTGGGATTAAAGACTTACGCCACCATTGCCCGGCTGATTATAGCTATTTTAAATCAGTCTATCTTCTAATCAATGATTTACCTGCCAGTCCTATCACCTGAACTGTTTGGGGATTGATTTCAGTTCATTGGTTTTTGTTTTCATTATGGCTAATAACTGTCTGTTCTACTGAACACAAAACTATGAAATTTACCATTTATATTCTTTTTAAGATCTATCTATTATTTATGCATACAGTGTTCTGCCTGTATGCCAGAAGAGGGCATCAGATCTCACTACAGATGGTTGTGAGCCACCATGTGGTTGCTCAGAATTGAACTCGGAACCTCTGGAAGAGCAGCCAGTGCTCTTACCTCTGAGCCATCTCTCCAGCCCCTACCATTTATATTCTTATAAGTATTTTTGATCTTTGCTATGGGAAATGATTTGGTTCCCTGGAAGTAATTTGATCCTTTCACGTCTTTTTTGATGGGACAAAAGCAGTATTCGTTCTATCCAATTGTGCCTTCATAGTAAGGATGTATTGTGTTTCCTGCTACCTCCTGAATCTGACATTTTTCCACTCTAGGTGTTGAGATGGAGACCTGGTCCCAGCCCTGTGTGCTTTTTTGGAATTATCCCATGTCATTTACTCAGGCAGCTCTTTCCTCTGCATTGTGAGCACAGGCTAGAGGACCTTACATATTTCCAGACCTGTCTCTTTGGACTCTTCTTCTTTGATATTCTGCCCTGTGGGTTCTAGCAGCCTCTTATCTCAAAGGATGCACTCAGCTGTAGACTAGGAAACTGCTACAGGAGTGAGTTCCCAGTGGTTTCCCAGATCTCAGAGATCAGTGCCCTGCATTGTCTTTGTCTGGTATCTTAACTGCCTTTGTTTCTTACTCTGTCTGGATTTGGGTGGATTCAGACAGTGGTATAAATATGATCTTTGCTACTGATCCTTCCTTAAGACTTATTTTTTAAGTATGTATGTGTGTTCATGTCATGTGTGCCCATGCATGTTCCCCATATAAGTACAGTTGCCCGCAGAAGCCAGAGAGAGGCATTGGGTTCTCCTGGAGCTGCTGTCACAGTTGGGTTGAACCACCTGATATGGGTGCTAAGAACCAAAGTCAGATCCTCTGCAGGAGTAGCACACCATCTCTCCAGGCCCTTGTTACTGATTCTCAGCTGAGGTGGTGAGTCAGATTGAGTGTGTGCCTGTATGTGAGAGGAGAGAGAGAGAGACAAGGGAATTAAGACAGACTGAGTCAGGGAGACAGAGAGAAGAATTTACTTTTTATTCATGTGTCAAATATTAGAATATTCAGAAAAGTATACTACTCAGTGACAGGTTTCACAAGGTGAACACTCCAAGTAAGCAGCTACGTCAGAACAGAGCAGCACCAGCATCCATCCTCATAATCTCCACCCACAAGGGTGCTCCTGTCTGACTGATGAATGACAGCCTGATAAACTGCTGTTAGGTTAGCAGTCCTCCAAATACTTCTCTGTCGGTCTTCTTGTTGAAGAACGTGGCTTCCAGCTTAAACAACTAGCTTACGATTTGATCTTTTATTTATCTCTAATAGATGAATGATCCAGCACTGAGACACACAGGCCTCTACTGCAACCAGCTCTCATCCACTGACCTTCTCAAAACAGAAGCAGATGGAAACCAGGTCAGTAAGAAAGAAAGTCCTAGTGCAGAGCTGGCAGAGGCACTCTGGATACACGGAGGACATCACATAGCATGTGGGTGTGGTCCCTGGCTCTACCCTTATCAGCTGCGTCACTGTGGGGATTTGACAGAACTCTCCTGAGCCTCTGTCTGACTACGGAACTACTGGGATGCTTGCTTACAGGGTGTTGAGAGGGTTAAATGAGATAAGTTTTAAGATAAGATTTAACCAGCTCTTGGGCCAGATAGTGGAGTTACATGTGACTACAGTGCTATAAAGTCTGCACGTCAGAGCTCTAAAATGCTGTCATCAAAGAGCTCAACGGATCCAGTAAGTTGAGGCAGAGCAGCATCTGCTGGGTACTGCACCTCCTTAGCAGGGCATTTCTGAGCAGCACAAATAACAAGGTGGTTTCTTCTGTATTAGCAGAAATTTGGGGATGGGGTTAATTCATTTTGGCAACTGATTTAATCTTCAGTCTCTTAATATCAACATAGGCATCATGGTACAGAGGCAGATGGAAATAGGTAGTCTTCACTGTCACATTTATGATTGCAGGGCACTGTGCTCCCGACTGTGAGCTTTATCTCATTTAACCCTCCATCGTAACTCTGTGGAGGCTGCAGTCCTTCCCTTCACAGATGAAGAAACGGAACCTGAGGATCTTTCACTGTGTGCATTATTCACAAAGCTGGGGAGGTTCCGACCCAGATCTTCCCAGTACCAAAGTCTTCCTAGGGCCTGTTAAAAATGCAGCACACAGATACATGCACATAAATTGTCGTGTCACCAAAGAAGGCAGACGACCAAGTACATGCTATAAATAACAGAAACCAAGCATGCACAGAAAGGAGAAACAGGGATGGTATGCAGCTCAGTAGCGGGACCCTGTCTTCCTCATGGAAGGCTCTGGGCTCCATCCCAGTACTGAAAAAGATAGATGAGTAAAGCTAAGATGGTCAGAGAACATCTACGCAGGAGATGGACTAAACCGGTTGAACAGTTCTCAGCCACATGAAGGGAAAAAGAATGACAGTTGTTGGGAGCCAGAGGCCGGGAAATAGTAGTATCTTCACATAGTTATAGGAAGCCAAATCTATTGGGAATTAAAAGGTTTATCATAAGAAATCACAGGAATCGAAAGAGTTATAGTAGATACATCAAATTTCTAGATGACTTGAATAGTGAGTGAAGGAATCAGGCTCCATCCTGGAGACAACGTCTCCTGGAGACCACTGATAACACACTGGTTTGGCTTTATCCTTGGCTGGAAGAGGTGAAGAAAGGCTTGCTGGGGGCTATGAATGGGAAAGGGGAGTCAGGAGGCTGTGTCCAGACGCTGAGCTGTAGGAAGTACATCTGAGTGCTGTGAAATAAGGAATGGGCATTTTGTGATGGAGATATGGAAGACAGTCTTCATTCGCTGGAATTAAAAGTCCCCTCATAGAGACATGCTCCAGGAGGTATGAGAGACTACTTAACGCAGACAAGCAAATGTTTAAGGTTGGAGTCATCAGACAGTGCTTGAGTTAAAGTCAGACGTGTGCTGGGAACTCAGAGAGCCCAGTGCTGAGTTCTCCAGTCCTCTCCATATACCCTCAGCTTCTCCTGGGTCATGTGCCTGACTGTGCAGAGGTGGCAATTCCAAAGTCCCTTGAGACCTGGTCTCAGGCATCCTTATTTTAGGTAGCAGTTCTAAATGGCTAACATGAGTTTCGGAATCTGACTTAATCTTTATAATTTTTTAAAATACACTCTCTTAAAATATCCTTTTTAAAGAAGCAGAATTTTCTCTCTAGTTTGTTTTATAGTTCTTTTCTTTATCCAGATTGTTTTAAAATACTTAGGGAAGAAAAACCACCTTGGGTGCTCTGCCCCAACATTTCATACTTAGAAACAAGTAAACATAAAATTTTCTGTGTTGATTTTGAAAACTCGGTGCCTGAAAAGCATCGTTGTTTGTACCCACGTGAAGGGCCAGTGATATGATCTTCTTTCCATTGTGGCCCATCACAATGTCTCTTGTTATCCCCCCATTTCTGTGTTTGCCAGACAAAAACTGGAACGTGAGTTAGCAGCTAGACCTGTAGAGACTGGTGTACAGGGAAGGAGGACAGCAACGGAGTCCCAGGGTCCAGCTGTGGGAGGCCAGACAGGAAGGAGAAAAGGAACACAGAGTGAAGAAGCAGGAGGTGGGCCGGGAGCTTGCTGTGAGGACAGAAGGCCCCTGAGTCTTAAGAACAAGAATAGGATACTGTGAGAAGGACCTGGAACCAAAGATGGTGTGTGGTAGATTCACGAGAAAAACCTCAAACAAGGGCATTGGGCGCGCAGCAGAGCCGGGAGCAGTCCCTGGGAAGCTGGAGAAGAGGAATGCTAGCCTAACTACCTCACCAGACACTGGAGCCTCCAGGCTGTCTTCTTCCCAGAGAGGGAACTGAATGGGCATGCAAAGGGATTAAGAAGAGACCACAGGCTAGCCTGATACAGAAACTTAATGATCGGGACATTGGCCATTTGGCCAATGAAGGTAATGGAAAACAACTTGTATTCCATTGAGGATAGAAAATTTTTCAAAAAAGCTGAATGTAAATGGCATGCATTAGAGATAAATGACAAAAAAAAGATATCACTAATTTAAAATCCTTTACAACCTGTTAAACGTGAAACACATTTGCCAAAAGTCTTAGTCACTGAGCTACTTTAGAAAGCATCTCTGCTCCTCATCTGGAGCATGCAGAAGTGTGCCTTCTAGTCAGTTCTATAGACAACTTTTAATAAGGCTAGTGGGGAGGACTACTGCCCGGCTTAGCTTTCCAATAGGAGATGCCAGACTGTGCAGCTTTAGACCTTGTTAAGGAATACATTTATTACTACCGAAGTAAAGGGAAAATTCACACTGTTCTCAGCTGATGTTTGTTGTTATTTTTAGCTCATGTGTTTAGCTGTCTATGAGGGGAAAACCAAATACAAAATTTCTCTGCTAATATTTGTTGTAAATCTGAAGTTAGTGTGTGCAGGAGCTGTGTACACTTTTCTACACTATCATCTGGATATGATCTCAGGAATGCCAGTGTTGGTGCGCAGTGTGGTGGTTTCATTTTGCTAATATTAGGTTAAAGCCCTTGTTTCTCAGTGACACAAAAAACTTTTTTTTTCTACTAAAGTCATCCATAGAATGATTTTGAACTAGTTTTCCAATTAGCATGTTATTTTTAACGACCATCACTGTATCCCCAAACTCTGAAACTGGGCTTTCCCCAGCCTTGGTAATATTAGGGACACACACTGAGTGTAGATGGCAACTCTGTAGGAGGCGTGACCATTCCAGTTTGGGTTTTATTTAAGTGTGAACTTTCCAGAACCCTGAGCAAAATGAGTGCAGCGATTTTCTTTTTGTAGGACAAGAAGACAGAAGAGTTCTTCTCTGTGGTGGCTACAGACTAGAGGAATGCTCTAGTGAGTTTCCACTTCACGTAGTACCCACTCATAAGCCGGGGGGGCAGGCCCTTCTGTCTAAACACATCTTTATTTGTGTTCCAGCAGGTGCAACAGGTTCAGGTGTTTGCTGACGTCCAGTGTACAGTGAATCTGGTAGGCGGGGACCCTTACCTGAACCAGCCTGGTCCACTGGGAACTCAAAAACCCACATCAGGACCACAGACCCCCCAGGCCCAGCAGAAGAGCCTCCTTCAGCAGCTACTGACTGAATAACCACTTTTAAAGGAATGTGAAGTTTAAATAATAGACATGCAGAGTTATACAAATATATTATATATTTTTCTGAGATTTTTGATATCTCAATCTGCAGCCATTCTTCAGGTCGTAGCATTTGGAGCAAAAAAAAAAAAAAAAAAAAAAAAGAGTTCATTTTTTGTTGGGAGATTGAGAGATGGTTTTGTTTCTTTCTCTGTAAAGGCCTTGGATATTGAAAAGAATAACAAGGCAGAACAGTTGGACAATCTCATTTCTTGAGCCAAAAGTTAATTATTCTTATTTTTGTAATCAGTCATTGGCTTCTTTTCTGGATGAAGGCTTTTGAAGGGAAACCAAAACAAGAAGTTCCAAGGGAAGATGAAGCCCTGCCTCACCGGCTGGCTCAGCCCTGCCCCTGCCCTGGAAGAAGAGCCTAGGGGACTTTGCCTGTCTGTCCCCCAGAGGCCATCAAGTTCCTCCCACCAACAGCCACCCCTCCCCAACCCCAGGCAGCTCGTATGCACAATCAGCTTCTCCAAGCAACTCCGTCTGTTGGCATCAAGAGAATATTTTGCTTCTACATATGCACCCCTTCTCCTTTTTATAACGATGGATTGAAACCAAGATGCCTCCAGGAAAGAGGATGAAATGAGTATATTCACTGAGGAATCCAAAAAATGCAGTTTGGGGGAAAATGCAATAATTTTTTGATGAGATGGGTGAAGGACAAGAACCGAGTTCTATCAATTATTGTAGATAAAATTTTCTGATTAAGTCTACGGGGGAAAGCAGCCTGTTCTTTCTGCTTTTACTATGTTAACAGCGAGGTAGCTAAAGTTATTTAAAATAAAATTAAATTTATGATCCGAGTAGCTTATTTTTTCCTTAAATCTCACTGTAAATATATTTTGATTTCTTGTAGAAATTGATTTTGTTCTGTTTAATTTTATGCTTTTATCATCCTCTTGGTTTTTCTAAATTTGTGTGTGAAATATAATGTTGATTGAATTGCGATTACATTTGGCTAGTAATTTCATTATCCCAGTAACTGTGAAGCCATGTATGGATTTCCTTTGGGACTCATCAACGTGGTACTGCCAGAAAGAGCTATTCTAGCTGAGCTAGGGCGGACCACCCCAGAGTGCCGCAGGCCGCTTGTAGAAAGGGAAATCAGTGCTCGCTCAGAGAAAATCTGCTTTTTCTGTCTCACAATGACTTTGGGAATTTGAATTTCCATCAGTGCAAATATAAGTTTCTCTGTTCTGCTCCGAGGCTAATTGGTACCATGTGTTCGGCTTGTCTTGTTACTCTGCCACATCCCGTCTCATCCTGGCCCCAAGGGCGGAGCCAGTGTGAACTGACTGTAGGGCTGGAAGTCCTGCCACAGGCAGGAGAGCTTGAGCAAGGCTTTGCAAGAGAGGCCAAGGGAGCCCTCCAATGCTAACCTTGACCTGCATCCCCGGGCCTGCGGACAGCACTGACCTTCTGCACCAGCTCCCTCTGCTCACGCAGCAGAGAAAAGGCCATAAGAACCAATGCAGATGAGGAGCATGGACTCAAGACTTCAAGGAAGAAGCCATTTCCCCAGGTCCTTCCTTCTGCATCTCACCACCCCTAATGTCAACTGACTCCATTGAACAGCATCTATTCAGAAACTACAGCATTTTGAAAACGGTGGAAGGGCTCACTTGGTAGCAGCTGTGAAACAGAGCTAGGACCCTCAGTTACAAACATTACCTTTTTTCATTTTTCAGAAAATGCATCCTTGATCTCAGTCATTTCCAGCTTGAAAGCCCAGCCATATTACTCTAGTTCCTACCAAACTGCTCTAGGAGGTCGTTTCCAGTTTGTTTGTGATAATAAGCGTGCAGACTTCAGGAAGTTCACCTTTCACCTCAGCATCATTCCAGATGAAGGCTCCTGACTCAGTGCTTTTGCATAAGGACCTAGAAGAGAAAAGCAGTAAGGAAAATTGGAGATGCCAATGTCCGCCCCCATCCCCACTGCACCTTAAAGTATGCATGTCACCTTCGAGGTTCTATAATTGCACTGTTTGTTTTATGTATGTACAGATTAAAATTATTGCTACATTTGAGGAAAATAAAATTGCTTGCTTCTATGTAATTCCTGTCATTCCACAGGAAATTGACTTTTCCAGCTACTGAATAGAATTTGTTTAACAACCTCATGAGCCGCCTCTTCCTTTATGTGGGGGTGGAGATGGGTGGTTTAGGGGAGACGACTCTAGGAAAATTGCCAAAGCCCAGATGACTTCACATAGTAAAGGTTAATAAAAAGAAAGGATCCCTATAGCCAAAAATCCTTAAAGTCACTCTAATGTGAACCTTTCCTGTAAAGCTGTAATTAGGGGCTTTGAGGAAATGCTAACTTTGCTGGACCATCTATCTGATGAGTGAACTATTGTGTCTGAGGCTAGGATACTGTCCAGGCAACACTAAAGAATCACAGAGTATCATGTCTCTCTTAATGCACTGATGCAGGTGTGGAATTTTACCTGAGGATGCTGTTTCGGTATGATAATGCATTTTATAAACTTTAGGTCCTGGCCAGTGAGATGGCTCAGCAGCCAAGCCTAACATCCTGAGTTCTGTTCCTAGAACCCGTGGTGGAAGGAGAGGACTCCTGAAAGTTGTCCTCTGGCCTCCACAGGGGTGCAACATACACACACACACACACACACACACACACACACACCCCAACTATAATTTTCATTTAAACTTAGACCTGAAGTAAAGACAATTCCAAAGGGTAGGAGCAGGGCCTGTTTTTCACATACGTTCCCACACATAACTACAGACTTGGAATCTGTTATTTAAAAATCATATTTTGCCCATAGTTGGGATAAGAGAAACTTGATGCTTCTTTTAGATGAGACTGCCGGCTGATGTAAAGTTATCCTGAGTAGCAGAGGAGAGAGAAGAGCAAATAAGAAGAAAGAATGAGGAAACTACCTTCTTTGTGGTCTTGTCTGGGGAAGAGTCCATTCATAAAGTTCTTAGGTGCTGTCTCTTGGGCTGACCGAGTAAAAGAGAGGCTAGTTGTCTGTTTACATAGCAGTTGTGCTAATCCTAGGCCGACATTAAGTGCTCTTGCCAGAAGAGCACCTGCGCTTGAATACAGTGAACGACCCGTGACCATCCATCCCCCTGTCTCCAGAGCTCACTGATTGAATTGAACCCACGCGTTCCTTTTGTTGGAGGTTGAGCCTGCTCTGCCAGCAGCGTTGGTTTTCTTGGCGTATTTTCTTTTCATTGCTCCCATAACTCTTAAGAACACTGAAAAAAACTAAAAGTTCTGTCATCATTCACTTTTATTCCTTATCCAAGGCTCCAGGAATAAGAATGGATGAAGACAGAAATGGACCCTACCCTGTGTGACTTACACTCACAGGCCGGGGATGGAGAGCAGTTAGAGGCAGGATTGAGGGAAGTGGTACGAGGAGTTCTGCGGGGCCATACCTGGGGGTCAGTGCAGGCTTCCCTGCAGAGGAGGTGGCATTCGTGTGTGAGGAGGTTTTTGAACAGCAGGAGTCATGCTGTGAAGTGATGCGAGGGCAGTTCTGAGGGGCAGCATGTGGGAAGGCGGAGGGGAAGACACCCTAGATAGCTTGCTTCGGAGGTGGTCGGCCAGGGTGTGGAGCGCTACTAAACAAGCCCTGTAGAGTTCTGTCCGCTGGCGGGCCAGAAAGGAGCTGAAGGGGCCGACTCCAATAGGACTGTGTGCTAGGCTTGGGGGTCTCATTTGAAAACTGTAACAGCTGCTCGCTATGGCCCTACCCAGCCAGAAACATTGCCTTCTGTTCTTTCTGTCCACCCATCTGGAGCTGGTGGTGATATTAAAGACACTCAGAGAAGGTCTGTGTGCTCTGACAAGTTCAAAAGCGCTGTTAGGTCAGTGATCATGGTCTCACCCTCTGCAGACCTTTGGGAGAGTTGTAAACAGGAAAGAAGCAGGCCCCACCAGGGTATGACACAAACAACTGTTTATCAGTGTGGATCCTTGAAGTCCCAGCTGTAAAGATGTATGTGAGTGAGTGTTTTGCCTGGGTGTATATGTGTGTGCCACATGAGTACCTGTTTGCTTGCGGAGGTCAGAAGGAGGTATTGGATCTCCTGGAACTGGAGTTAAGAGATGGTTGTAAGCCACCATGGGGATGCTGGGAACTGAACCTGGGTCCTCTGCAAAAGCAACAAGTGCTCTTAACCACTGAGTCTTCTCTCCAGTCCCCAAACCTCCATCTTTTAATTCCAGATTCTGGCGTACAGTTCTGAACTAAATGACTGAAGAGTCTACAAGACTTTCATCTCATGTGTGACCTTAAGCCTGGCTTTCTTCTGTGAAGTATGCTAAATCCAGCCTTGAAAAGAAGGGCAAGAGGTCAAAGGTGGAGAAGAGAGAACCCAGCCCCTTTTCTGGAGACCCGTGAGAATTTGTCCTGTGGGTCCTCAAGTAGATGAGGGGAGGGGCCCTTTGGCATATAGTTAGCAGAGTGTCCCAATGTAGTATGTCTCTGTATATCTAAACAGGAAGTGAAGGGTGGATTCCATGAAACAGTGTCAACACTTTAGTTTTAAACAATTTTAGAAGGTGAGGATTAGTTACAGTCAGGTCTACTGGAACTGTCTGATAGCATTTGAGATGTAGCTCAGTTGTAGAGCACTTGCCGAGCATGGATGAGACGCTGGTTAGGTCCCCAGCAGTGGGTGTGGCTATCAGGATCCTTTCTATGAAACAGAATAACTAGTCTGTAGTTCTAGGACAGTAGGTTTCTTGGGTCACAGTAGGAAGCACTTGCTGTTCTGGGCTCTTGATCTTTTAGATGGTGAAGGCTTTCCCACAAGCTGCAGATTTGGCCCTGCTGTAATCACTTGTGTGTGTTTCAACATTCTACAACCAGTAAACAAGTATCCAAAGCAAGTGGAGACCAAAAGATTAAAATGTTCAAAGGGGCAACTTCTTTGTAATCAGGTACTCCTCCCACCCCAGTGTCCAGAGGTCCTGGGATTTAGAGCAAAACCAAAAGAATTTAAACCCTGGGCCACAAAAATGACTTCTGTTTTTGATGAGCTGATGTGTGATAAGCATTGTGGACAGCACCAGAGATAACTGCCTGAGCTGCCCATTTCCCATGGTAGAGACTGACTTCACAACCCTTAAACCAGTGGTTCTCAACCTTCCTACAGCTGTGGACCCTTAATACAGCTCCTCATGCTGTGGTGACCCCAACCACAAAATTATTTTCACTACTACTTCATAACTGTAATTTTGCTACTGTTAGGAATCTTAGTATAAATATCTGATATACAGTCCCCGTGAAAGGGTCAATCAACCCCAAAGGGTCACAACCCACAGGTTGAGAACCATTGAATGTTTCTCTTTCCATTCTGCCAGGAAGTTTACTCTAGTGCCAATAAATATGCCAACCCTTTCGACCTGCATCTGATCTTTCAGGCCCCCTGTACTGCAACATAGAGCAGGCCTGTTCACAGATGTTGAAATTGAAACCCCACTTTGTGGTGCAGGACTCGGAAATCCTGGCCTCAAAAGTTAGCTGTTGGGCTTTGGGATGAAACCCATTTGTACTACACAGAACCACCGCTACAGATGAGGCCTTCACACATTGACATCGAGGCTGGGAACCACTTTGTTGTTGTCACGGTTCTTGTAGACAAGGTCTCAATTCGTTACGTAGACCAGGCTGGCCTCAAATTCACAGAGATCTGTCTGGCTCGGTTTCTGTGCCAGTTTGAAGGTGTGTACACCATATACTTGCTTAAGGCTGGTAATTTTTTTTTAAGATTTATTTTACTTTTATGTATGTGCCAGGGTGTGTGTGTGTGTGTGTGTCTGTCTGTGTGTGTGTGTGTCTGTGTGTGTGTGTGTCTGTGTGTGTGTGTGTCTGTGTGTCTGTGGGGGGGGGGTTCACATGGAGGCCAGCAGAGGGCATCACATGGCATCAGATTCCCTAGAGCTGGAGTTACAAGTGGTTGTGAGCCACCCAATGTGTGTGCAAGGAAAGGAACTCTGCTCTGGTCCTCTGAGAAAGCAGCAAGCACTTTTAACCCTTTAATGCTTACTCATTTCTCCAGCCCCAACACTGGGAATCCTAATGAATTCAAAACTATTCCTGAGAATTCAAGCTTCATCGAGGCTTTTGAAGGTTTCCATTTTGAAAATAAAACAGTACTGGTGTTAAATATACATGTTTTTAATTTGTGTGAAGGCAATATTTACAATGCATTCATCTTGAGTACACTCTTACAGCCAGGATATTTTGCAAGATCCCCTCCTAAATTTACCACTGATGAACATGGACGCATGGAGTCAATGCCCCTACCATCTCAAAATTAAGGCTCAAACCAGGTGACTTACTTCCTGCCATAGAGTTTTGTGTTGTCTATCTGAGTTAGTTGGCCAGTCATCCTTCTAGGGGTCATTGGTAGCAACTTCCTTTTTTCACCAGATTACAAGGAGTCGTGATTATAAATGCCTTACAGCCTCACTTCTCCTTTCTCTTCATCACAGGCCAAACGGAAAGCATTTCTTTGTTCAGTAACCACCTTCTCCCTCTTGCATGCCCCTTCATACCATCATCAAAGAGACCTCTCCAAACAGCCTTTCAGAAGCTATTAGTGGGACTACTTGCCTAGAGCGAATCTCAAGTCAGCCTACCTTTTGACTGTGGCAACCTCCGCTCTCTAGAAAACAAATAAATGCTCCAGCCACACACTACCCTGGTCTTCATTCTTTGCCGTTAAGGCGGGAGCTCAATACATAGACCTGGCTGGCCTTGAACTTAAAATCATCCTGCCTCGGCCTCAAGTGCTGAATACAGGCCCGAGGCACTACACTCAGGTTACTAACAACCCTCATACTTGAATTAGCTTTGTTCTTGCTGTCATTCCTGCCTTGTCTGGAATGCTTTCCTCTTTCTGGTTCTCATCCTCCAGGCCCCTTTCCAGACTCTCTCCCTCCTCACACCATTCCCTTTGCACTCACAGCAATGCTGGCCTCATTAGCAACTAACTGGTTGTCTGGTCACTGGTCTCTTTTCTCCACTAAGTTGTTAAGTCTCTTACAGAAGAGATATGCATCCTTTTCCCTCCTCACAATCTTCTCCATAGGGGGCTCTTAAATGCTGATTGGAGCAATAAGCCTGTAGGAGGCAGTGTTTCAACTGGTAAGGGACAGGTAAGCCCTGAGTTGACCCCCTGGAGTCAGGATCATTGCATTCTAGAATGTTAAAAATCTATGCACAACTTGTGCGGCTTGATTCTGTTTCTATGATGATTTCTATTTTCCCTTTTCCATGAACTGTGAGGGAATGCATTTTCACTGGTCTTTGAATGTCTTCAAGTGCAGGAGCTGAGCACTGAAACACTTCCAGGCTTCCTTCCCAAATGAGCATAAAAGCCTGCCATATCTCCTTCTGATCTGCAGTACCTCTGGAAAGCAACGCCCCGTGTTAAGATTAAGCAATAATGAGATCACCTTTAAAGCCAGTGCCTTTGAAAGCTGTCCAGAGAGAATATAGGGCAGATGGATCGAGTCAGCCAGCAAACAGGGAGATGTCAGATGTCTTACCTGGGAATTCTGTCCTTAAAACAGTTCAGCCCTGCTTGGCTCTGTCTTGTTCTCAGATCTAAAATGACTGGCGTATACCTGCCTGTCCCAAATCTTAGACTCCACACTGCCTGCTCACTTTCCATTTTAACCTGTAAACTTGTATAAACACAGACTTGTCTAAATTGGTTCTCACCTGAACATTCTTCTGATGTTAGTGATTACATTTTAAATGATAATTACTCAGTAAGCTAGAATTTAAAGTCGAAATTAAACTGGGAGAATGCTGCCTATTGAATGAACATGCTCTAGTTAAAGACTCATGTACCTCTCTGCTTGGGCTTCAGATTGTCCTATCTGCTCCTGAAAGCTTTTTATTAAGGATCTATATATGGAAGTAGAGTATATATGGAGTAGAGTATATATATGGAGTAGAGTATATGTGGAAGTAGAGTATATATGGAAGTAGAATATATATGGAGTAGAATATATATGGAGTAGAGTATATATGGAGTAGAGTATACATGGAAGTAGAGTATATATGGAGTAGAGTATATATGGAGTAGAGTATATATGGAGTAGAGTATATATGGAGTAGAGTATATATGGAAGTAGAGTATATATGGAGTAG
>CABHPQ010156212.1:0-15470 GCA_902168405.1 Peromyscus aztecus
TTTTCCACATAAGTTTTTAATTTTTTATTTGGTTTATTTGGTAAAAATATCCATTCCAATATAATATCTTCCCTCTGCATTAATATTCCAGTAGGAGAATGCCTAGAAGGTAAAATAACCAAAATGCAATCTAGCTTTGGATCAATACGATCCACGTGTCCTTCATGTACTTTCTTTTCTACCAAGGACAATTCTTTCTCAGCTTCAGGTGATAATTCTCTTGGACTATTTAAGTCCTTGTCACCTTCTAAGGTTTTGAACAAATTATTCAGTTCATCATTTTTTACCCCAACACTAGTTCGTAGATGAGAAATGTCTCCAAATAATCTTTGAAAGTCATTAAGAGTCTGTAGTCTATCTCTCCTAATTTGCACCTTTTGAGGTCTAATTTTTTGTAGCTCTATTTTATATCCTAAATAATTAATAGAATTTCCTCTTTGAATCTTTTCAGGAGCAATTTGTAATCCCCAGCAAGGCAAAATTTTCTTTACTTCTTCAAACATTTTTTCTAAAGTATCTGCATTTGAGTCTGCTAGTAAAATATCATCCATATAATGATAAATTATAGATTTAGGAAATTTTTTACGTATCACTTCTAATGGCTGTTGTACAAAATATTGACACAGAGTTGGGCTATTCAACATTCCCTGTGGTAGGACCCTCCATTGAAATCTTTTAACCGATTGAGAATTATTATAAGTAGGCACTGTGAAAGCAAATCTTTCTCTGTCTTTTTCTTGTAAGGGTATTGAAAAGAAACAGTCTTTTAAATCAATAACTATGAGAGGCCATCCTTTTGGTAACAGAGTAGGCAAAGGAATTCCAGATTGTAGAGAGCCCATTGGCTGAATTACTTTGTTAATTGCTCTAAGATCTGTTACCATTCTCCATTTACCAGATTTCTTTTTAATAACAAATACAGGAGAATTCCAAGGGCTGGTTGATTCTTCAATATGCTGAGCATTTAACTGCTCTTCTACTAGCTCTTCTAAAGCCTGGAGTTTCTCTGTTGTTAAAGGCCATTGCTGAACCCATACAGGCTTGTCTGTTAACCATTTTAAAGGTAGAGCTGTTGGTATCTTTGGGAGATCATCAGTTGTGTCCTGTTCTTGTATAATATGGATGGCTGGTGACCACTCAGAATAATGCCTTCTAATATTTCTCTCAGAAACATGTGCTAGTTTTTGATTTGTTTCTGAGACTGGAGGGATGTTAATCTGAGTATTCCATTGTTGCAACAGGTCTCGACCCCACAGGTTCATAGCTATGTTAGCCACATATGGCTTTAATTTACCTCTCTGTCCTTCTGGACCTATACATTCAAGCCATCTTGCACTCTGTTTTACTCGAGATAATGTCCCAATTCCTAACAATTGAATATTTACCTCCTGAAGAGGCCAAGTTGAATGCCAAAATTCTGGTGCAATTATGGTAACGTCAGCACCTGTGTCTACCAGACCAGACAACAAAACACCATTAATTTTTACCGTTAATTTTGGTCTTTGTTCATTAATAGAAGTTTGCCAAAAAATTTTGTTTATGCTTTTTCCTGAATTTTCTCTTCTCTCTGTCTCATCATCCTGACCAGCATGATTTATTTCGATAGGCATTTGGTTATTTAATCGCTCTGAGCAGGGGTTTCCTCTACAACTGCAGGAAAGGCCTGAACTGGATTTGCTATCGGGGCCTGCATGAGGCCCCTCTGGGAGTTTCCCAAAGACTGAGGCAATGGATTACCTTGTCTGTCCCTTGTTGATCTACATTCATTGGTCCAGTGTTTTCCCTTACCACACCTTCTGCATACTCCAGAAGGAAGGGGCATTCTGTTGCCATTGTTCCTTGAAGAAACATTGTTCCTAGGAATGACCTGTTTACAGTCCCTTTTCAAATGTCCTTGCTTACCACATCCAAAACATCTAACATTCCTCAAACCTTTTGAAATTGCTTCTCCTACCCACATATCATCATGGTCATGAGCCTCCACATTAACTGTGTCTCTAATCCAGTCTTCCAAGGGTGCAGATCTTGCCTTTAACGGCCTGATTATTCTTTTGCATGCTGCATTCGCGTTCTCAAAGGCCAAAGATTCAATTATTATCCGACTAGCTTCTGAATCGGGGACTGTTCTCTTACTGCTGAAGCCAGTCTTTGTAAAAAATCTGTGAAAGATTCTTTTGGGCCTTGTGTAACTTTTGTAAATGACTCAGCTTTTTTTCCTGGTTCCTCAACTCTGTCCCATGCATTCAAGGCTGCCATTCGACACAGAATTAAGGTTTGGATATCATATAGACATTGTGTTTGTACTGAAGCATATTGGCCTTCTCCAATAAGCTGATCCTGGCAGACTTGTATTCCTTTATCCCTCCACTGTTTTTCTATGTTTTTAGCTTCATCCTTAAAGTAAATGTGCCACTGAAATTTCTGACTTGGCTCTAGAACAGCCTGTGCCAGCTCCCGCCAGTCCTGTGGTGTAATCCTATTATATGTCGACCAAGAGTTTAACATTTGCTTTATATATGGGGAATGCATGCCATAAGATACTATTGCCTCCTTAAACCTTTGTAAATCCATCATGTCAATTGGAGCCCAAATATTTTGTGTAGTCATTTGATCAGGCATCTGTTGTACGGTTACTGGACAAATTAAGGGTGACTGTATAAAAATAGGCTTTCTTTCTGTAACCTTATGATCCAATCTTGGAACAACTTCACTGTTAATTTCTAAAACAACACAGGGCAGGCCTGTGTTGTTTTCAGCACTGCTAAGCGCTTGGGCCTACCGTCAGTCAGGCCTGGGCCTGGGCTAGGGAGCCGGCCGCCCAGGCGGGAAACCGGACCCGCTGTCAATGGATTACTGTCACGTTGGGCGCCAGATGTAGACGTATTTAAGAAGAAACACAAGGCCAAGGTAAGGAGAAAAACCCAAGAGGTCAGAGCTAAGAGCTTTACCCGCTTGCCGCTGGCTAGCCTCTTTCGCTGAAGCAACCTCTCCGAGAAAAAGGGAGGTATTTCCTGTGGGTTGTCTTTAAATAGACTTCTGTGCTCCTTTCTCATTGGTTGTAAACCCAACCACCTGACTGCCTCGTCACTACTTGTGCGCCAGACTCTGGCTATGGCTTGCTAATAGCTCTGACCCCCCAGGCAACTTTATTAACATTTTGGTACAAAAGAAAATATCACCATAAGCAGGGACTGGTAGATGGGTATCAACAGATTATTGGTTACATAATATACTTTCTGCAGTTCTTCCACATGTTAGGAACATAGCTATGGCTGCCTGGATAAAATTGATATGGAATCTGACTTTGGGTCTAGTTATATAAAAATTATACAAGGTCCCTCTGAGCATTATGTTGTTTTCATAGGGAACAAAAATGCTATTAAAAAACAAGGAAATGGGGAACAAAGTCAAGAGTTATTGTTAAAACAGCTGGCTTTTGATAATGCCAGTGAAGATTGCCAAAGATTAATCAGATCTCAGAGAAAGACAGAAAATGTTATGGACTTTCAGAAGTCATGTAGAAATGTGGGAACCTATAAACATAGAGCAAAATTAGCTGCTTTAGAAACCTATGCTGTTCAAAAACAGACATTGGCAAAGTGTTTCAATTGTGGCAGACCTGGCCTCTTAAAGAAACAATACAAATTGCCCTTATGACAAATGAATACTCAGAATCAAGGAGCTCCTGGGTTATCCCCTAAATGCAAGAAAGGAAAATTAAGGAATCCTGATCTAAATATGATAAGGATGGCAATACATTGTTTAGCAACAATAATAATACCAGCTGACAACAGGGAAATGGATTGGGGGACCTCCCTCAGGCCCCAAAATATTAGAGGATTTAAATCCCAAAACAATAACATTTGTGCCAGCTTCAGATTATAATCAATCTATTCCTTTGTTACAGCTACTACTCAAGGAAGTGCTACTATTTAAATTCCTTTTCCTAAATATATTGTCATTTCCCTCTTTTATTTCTTTTTTTAATTTTTTTAAGTTTATTTCTAAGTTATTATCGTAACACAGTATACTGGGGACCTATATTGCCTGGAACCATTGGACTGTTATTGGGTTGCAGTAATTTATCTATGAAGGAAATCATAGTTCATACAAGAGTCATTGATGAAGACTACAAAGGAGAAGTTGCAATCATAATCACAGTGTCTACTGACAGGTGATTTAAAGTAGAGCAAAAACGCACAGTTATTATTTTTGCCTTATGTAGTCTCTTCATAAAAAAAAATGTGGTCTATGAGGGAGGATATGGTAGTACAAGATCAACTTGTAGCTTTAAGCATCTCATTGAAGGAAAATGATAAAGCATTATTGGATTTAAAAATATAGGAAAAGATTTTAAAGGATTGAGTGATTCTGGAGCTGATATCTCTATTATAGGAGAATGGCCCTTGAATGGCCTGTTATGGAGGTAAATTCAACCCTGATCAAATTGGGAACTATGAGCTTTAGTGAGTTAAACAAAGTGCTACAAAATTACAATGCACAGGTCCATTGGCATAATGACAGTCCTGTAGCCTCATGTCACTCATGTTCCAATTAATCTTTGGATAGGAGACTTTCTATGACAAACTAATGCAGATGTCTATATTTCCACCTCTAATGCTGTCTATTTTTTCATAAGCTCAAGGCTAATGAAAAAAAAATGAGATATCAAAAAGAAAAATTACTAGGACATGGAAATCTAGTGAGCCTGTTTGGACACCTAGAGAAAAGTTACAGCCTCTTCACCAGTTAGTCAGAGAACAGTTGGAGAATGGGCACATAGAACTCTCTTTTTCTCCCTGGAATTCTCCTGCTTTTGTAATTAAAAGGAGATTTTATAAATGGCAATTGTTGGTTGACTTATGAAATGTTAATGCCCTGCCAGCATGTGGCCAATGGGAGTGTTAAAGCCTGGTTTACCTATGCTCATAGCTATTTCTAAGATTGGCCTTTAATATTAAGTTTTGAATTTAAAAGATTGATTTTATCCTGTACTTACTCATTCTAATGATATGGTGAATTTCCCATTATTTGTTCCCTCACTCAATCATAAAGAACCTCATCTCTGATATCAATGAACACTCTATTGTCAATTCCTCTCAGCTGAGAGATTTTCATGGACATATGTATATTAATAGAAAATGACCACATTTTCCAATGTTTTTGGGAATTAAAATTGATTACCAGTGATACTAATGTTCACATGATCTTCTGAGCTATGAAACAGTATCTCTATATAATGGTTAATTTCCATTATCCACAAAGACAGATTGAAGCTCATTCCTTTGTTTAATGGATAAACCCATTTTCTCAGTTTCCCATTTAGTTTTTTATATAAACACCAAAGAAATAATATGTTATTTTAATGTTCTATAGTATTAACAAGGTATGACCAGAGCAGAACATGACTTGTTACAGCATTTTTCTCAAGGATAAAATAGAAACATAGAGGAACTTGAAATGCGTTCCTCAGGAGACCCTAGCTTTAGGAATTTTCTTTCCTGATATGCCCTCCAACTCATTCTGTTCTTCTGAGAGCTTATTAGATGAAAGAAACTGGTCTTAGTCATATCTTGTATGATGAAATACATTTCAGATGTGCAATCTGAAATAAATTTTGCAATATAAGTCTATAGTAGAAAGTGTGCGACTCCACTATAGCAAAAAAATCTTTTAAAAAGAATTACAAGGATGAGAATTTTCAAGATGATACCATTTAATCCAAAGAATCTTGATGGCAATTAGGAAGGCCCAAGTCTGAGCCTGTCTAGATTTCAATGCTACATAGGGTCAGCTAACACAGTTTGGAATTGACAAATTTCTCATTTCCCAGTCAGTAAGCCAACTATAGTCAACAGCTCTTGAAAAGCCCCACTCATATATGTCATGGTGTTGAATCTGTTTCTACTCATCATTTAAGTCACTAAGGAAAAAATGCCACTCTGCCCAGTACCTCCATTCCTACATCTATGATCCAAATCATTCTTCTACCCCCTTTGTCTTTGTTGTGATTTCTGCTGTTATTTGGACATTAGTGTTGAAATTGGAGACTTTATGAATTACTAAATAAATTGAAAAAGTTAAAACATGTAAATGAATGATAATAATTTACTTTTCACAATTATCAAGATAGTTTGTAAATCTAGAAAAATTAGGAGGAATCTCTAGCACATTGAAGAAACAGTTTTGAACTCTGATATTTCTTCTATTATCTACTCTAAGAGGGACTAATGTTGAGCACACAATTAGGAAATCTGTGGAATTATTCACTTTCTTCTATTCTTACAGCTTTTCTGAAACACACCAGGTCTAAGGAAATCAATGTTTAGAGAAAAGGGAATCTTTTCTGAGTCATTTTCTCCTTCTTATGTACACTTACCAGTGTTAGCATTTAAGCATTACCTGGTCAGCCCCTTGGGAACCTTGCCAGTAAGCAGGCAGTACTTTGGCCTGCTCAGGCTCCTGACAATGTCATCCTACATAGCCTGTTTGCATAGCCCATTTGTGCATGCACTTAGCCCTCTTTAAGAGGGAGGCCCCGCCCACCTTTCTCTCTATCTCTTTCTTCCTCTCTCTTGCTATGAGGTTGAGTCTACATCTTCTCTCTTCCCCATTTCCTCCATTTCCTGTCTCTTCTCTCTTCCTCTCTTCTTATCTCCACAGGCACACACTGCGTCCCTTCCTTTCCCTTAATAAAATCCTCTACGTTAGCACTGTCTGCATGGTGTGAGCAACTTTCTACCATGCCCCTTGGCTCCAACCTGCCAAGACCTCTGCCTACTGTTTTTAAATTATAATATTTGGTGCTGTGACTTGGCAGGCCTTCCTGGCACTTTTTCCTGTCCACCCGCAGTCTGAGACATGCCAGTACTGGGGTATCTTCAACAGCATCACTTCCACTTGGAGGCTTGCTTCTACTATAACAAAGCCAGCCACTCAGCCAAAAACTGCTTTGTACCTCAAACTGTTGCTGAGATCTTGTCCAGACCGTGAATAAGTGGAGCAATGGGGGACTGATTGTCCTATTCTGACAAGACAGTTAGGCTGATCTCCCCAATTTCTACTCCACAAAAAAATCTGTGGTGCCAGGCGGTGGTGGCGCACGCCTTTAATCCCAGCACTCGGGAGGCAGAGGCAGGCAGATCTCTGTGAGTTCGAGACCAGCCTGGGCTACCAAGTGAGCTCCAGGAAAGGCGCAAAGCTACACAGAGAAACCCTGTCTCGAAAAAACCAAAAAAAAAATCTGTGGCTTATCAGCTGAACAAGTGCTGCCTCTGGGACTTGTCCCCAATGACCATGGAGAGACTTGGGACTGCCTAGGTAGCTGGAAAGCTGTCTCACACATGCTCATTTACTTATCCTTCTCAGATCTGATGATGTTTGATGACTAGAGTATTAATAGACTTGCCAGTTTGACAGCTCTCCCCACAACCCTAAGGTTACAAGCACCTGGGTAGCTCATTAGTAAATTTCCTGTTAAAAGTACAGATAGGTGTTCCTTGTTCACAGACTTCACGGTACAGGATAAATCAGTTTCAAATGTAACTTTGGAGGTTCAAAGTTTTAGCATTGATAAATGCAGTTTTGATAAACTGATAGAGCACTGACAACAAATAGTTTTCAGGAGTCCTTAAATTTCTAGCCTTTTGCTATGACACCAAGATATAAATCTGTTCCAGTTGTTTTACAGACACCTGTAGTTTCCAACCCTCCTGCCAGACTCATGCTAAGGTCAACTTGCAGGGGGTCCTCCAGATACATCAGCCCCTGTACCAGCTCTGATGATGCCAACTAGGCAAATACTGGCAGGTTAACTTCACCCACATGCCCACTTACAAAACATCCATTATCTCCTAACTTTTTGACACTTTTACAGAATGGATAGAGGCATTTCTTACCTTCAGAGAAACAGCAAATGTGATGGCTCCTGTAGTCCTTGAACACATCGCCCCTCAGTTTGGTGTGCCATACCCCAAGCTCCTGGGATTTCACTGCTGGAACCACCTCTCCAGGCCCAAGAGGGCACCTGCTTAGCAACTGGACCTGGTTTTCCAACCAGTGAAGGACATATCTGCTTTCATGTCTCACTCATTCACCCTTACCTTTTCTGTACTACCAGGGTACTTCTCTGTTCCATTCTTTCTGGAAGTTATCACTCTTCTCCTGGCTAGCCCCCATCATGGGGCCATGAAAACAATCTATTTTTTCTCCTAGCAGCATGCCTTCTCAGCTTCCTCAAGAAACAGATGCCTGAGGCCTCTAGGATGACAGCTGACTGAATGCTTCTTCACTCACACCACCTGCTGTGTGTGACTCCAACTCTAACTTCCCCTTCCCCACTCCATCCCAAGTCAGCAGAGAACAGTCTTGCAAACCTGGCACCCTCATTTCCCATCCCACTTGCTATCCATAATTCACTGTTGGAGACTGACCCAGGTATGTTATGTTTGGAATTTCCTGCTTGGAGTCTTACAAAAACAAGACGACCTTGGCCTAACTACAAACATGTACGATTAGATAAGGCCTCATTCAGTAACAACAGGGGTCTGGGACCAAAGCGACCTCACCCTAACCTTCCCTCAGGAATTCCCATTCTTCTCTCCTTGCAAACAGATGCTAATCAGCCAGCTGCAGGAGCCTGGGGCCAAAGAGACCTCGCCCCGACCACTCTGACTTCTGAAAATTTTCCACTCTCCTTTCTCTGTTCCCCCTCCCTGCCTGAAGCCCTGCATAAAAGCTTCCCCACCCATTTTAATAAATGGAGCCTTGACTCAACTCAGACTGACTCTTGTCAATTATTATATGTGCCTGGCTCCCTTCCTTCCTCGTCCCCTTGGCTTTCAGGTGTTTCCTGGCCCGAGACCCACAAATAACTGGACCTGCTGGACAGGTCAATTCACCTTTATATAATAAACAAAGGGGACAAATGTTAGCATTTAAACATTACCTGGCCAGTTCCTTGGGAACCTTGCCAGTAAGCAGGTAGTACCTTGGCTTGCTCAGGGTCCAGATGTAAGGATTCAGTCCTTAATTACATCATCAGCCTTCAATGGTGTCCCAGCCTAAAAAGTGGGTGGGCCCTCTGTGTGTCCCTTTCTTTCCTTTCCACTCCTGTCTGTCCTCTGTCACCCCTTCTTCTCTTTCTGCTCTCTCTCTCCCTCTCTCTCCCCCTCCCAATAAAGCTCTAAAAGGTAAGCATGGCTGTGATTCTTCCAATCAGCACTCTCCTCCGCCAGCATGGCCGCCACAGGTGGCGGCCAGTCACGAGGAGCAGTACCACAGCGTAACCAACATTGGTGCCATTCAGACTCAGATACGCCACTGAGCACTGTGGACCTGCTGTGACCGCTGCCGCCTGCTGCCTCTTCCCCCATCCAGCGAGACCACAAGACCACAAGCGTGTGCACGTTCCTCGCCATCTCCACTGGACCCCCACACAGCTGCCATCACCACAGTGAGTCTGCCATTCTCACGGCTGTAGTCTGAGCTATATTCTTTGGGACGGACACCCCGGGGATTGTCCTCAGGCTGTACTGGCAATGGCAGGCACATTTTCGCTCCTGACGAGGAAGTAAATGGTGTCTAGGGTTCAACAGTGGACCAACTGCAGTACAGCTGAGCCCTCATCGTCCCTTGACAAAGAGGAATGGTGACTTGAGCTGATTCATGGATCTCTCTTTACTCTTTGGGGACACCCAAGATTGTAGTCTGATCCTGGTTTGTTATTTTAATTTTTTATTTTTCTCTTAGCTACAGTCATGAGGCAAAGGGGTGGATACAATACATTTACCACCTACATTGGCAGATAGGGGTGGGCACCGGTAAACCTGGCCACATAACAGTGTAAACCTGGCCACATAACAGTGTTGCTGGAACTTCTGCCAGCGAATGAGCAAATAAAGAGTTACTTTATCTCCAAGTTTTCTGCTAAAACTCTAAACCCTTCTCCTTCCCCACTTTTGCGTCTGCCACATGCAACCTTTTCTGTCTGACTTCCACCTGCAGTGGGCAGGCTCAAATGGGTAGGCTTGGGTGCCTTCTATGACTCTAGCCCTAACTCACCTTAACTCCACCCACCCATTCTCAAACTGCCTTGAGAAGCACAGATGGGTCTGGAAGTGGCTAAGATCCATACAAATAAGTTTACAGTAGTCAAGATGGCTCTTAAGCCAAAAAATCAGCTTACAGTCTCAGACAAGTCTTCCAAAAGGATCAGTTTATAGTCTGCCTACTGGCAGATCTTCCAAAAGCTGTCCTTAAGCCACCAATTATCAAGAAAAAAAATCAGGACATGGAGTAAAATCTGTTTCTTGTTCCCCAGACCTCCCCGACTAAAACTTAAGCATCTGGAGAGCAAGGCTCCTGACCCCACAGGCAAAAGAGTCATCTGTGGCATTTAAGGTGTGCCAGGGAAGAGATAAAAGTCCGAAAACAAAATTGCCAAGTACTGGCACTTGCTGACTCCCAAAAGCTGTTGGGTCCCTATTTTAAGTGAGGAAAAGGTCACGGGCTAGCAAATGCCCCGCCAGGACATCAACAGCCTTGTTAAAAGTACTGCCTAGAAAGACAATGAGTCAGCTGACTGCCCCCAGGTGCCAAGATGCATGGGTACATCAAGCTAAGACCTCCAACAGACCTAGGCTTGGCTAAGGCATGGCAAGGAACCCAGAATGCAGCAGGGAAGCGAGCCATTTCTTTCCTTCTGGACACCAGAGCCATTGACTCAGTCCTGGGAGTTTTGGGATGCCACCTCTCCTTTATTGTCGGGTACAGAGGACAGCCTTACCACCTCACCAGATTTAATTGCACTTTCAGAGTTACTTAATGAAAAAAGATTTCCACCTAAAATAAGAGCTCATTGCTTCACTTCAGATCCAGTGCCTGTGTTTCTCAGGTGCATACAGACATAAAGATCTTTGCCTTGTCCCTAATTCCAAATAATAATTTCTCATGCACCACAAGCTTTTCTATTCCCAGTCCCCTGTTCTCACTGTTCAGCTAATGGCACAGGACCAACACAGAACTGGAGTCCAGAGATCATCAAATAAGAAAGTGTAACAGCTAAAAAGTATTTACACCCCCAGACCCAAAAGTGTCTGGGCGCTACAAAAAGACTTTAATGTAAACATCTATTACTATGAGGTGCTTTTAACAATTGATCACCTGTCTCTTAGATGCTGAACTAGTAAAGGAAACAGGTGCTTTAAAATAATCTGTCTCTGATAAAACTTAACATGTTTCAAAATCCATAGGGACAGTCCAGATCTACCTCAGATAAATGTCAACATAAAATAATAATGATTCTTTTATCTCTCTAAGTTTTTTTCTGTGTCACCAGCATCTTGTCAAACAAGAAGTTCCCAGCCACAGCCAAGAGGGATACATGTCTCCAGAGCGAATGTATGACAGACAGCATTCCACAACACCTGTCTACCTCGGAAGACTCCCCCAAGAGCCAACTGATGTCCAATTGTCAGCTGGAAGCAGTTTTTGAGAGGAACGACGCCCCTATTCCCATCTATCTGCTTTTTTTATAATAAGGGAAAGTCTGGGATGTAAGGATTCGGTCCTTAATTATGTCATCAGCCTTCGATGGTGTCCCAGCCTAAAAAGTGGGTGGGCCCTCTGTGTGTCCCTTTCTTTCCTTTCCACTCCTGTCTGTCCTCTCTCTCCCCTTCTTCTCTTTCTGCTCTCTCTCTCCCTCTCCCAATAAAGCTCTAAAAGGTAATCATGGCTGTGATTCTTCCAATCAGCACTCTCCTCTGCTGGCATGACCACCGCCCACAGCAGCCAGCCACGAGAAGCAGTGCCACAGTGTAGCCAACACCAGACAACGTCATCCTACATAGCCCATTTGCATAGCCTGTTTGTGCATGTGCTAAGCCTCCTTTAAGAGGTGGGACCCTCTCTCTCTCTCTCTCTCTCTCTCTCTCTCTCTCTCTTCATACAAGGTCATGTCTGCATCTCCTCTCTTCCCCTTTTCCCATCTCTTCTCTTCCTCTCTTCTTCTCTTATCTCTGGAGGTGTACTCTGTGTCCCTTCTTCCCCTCCCTTAATAAAATCCTCTATGTAAGCACTGTCTGCATGGTGTGAGTTTCCACTGTGCCTCTTGACTCCAACCCACCAAGGCAACCACCCACTGTTTTTAAATTATAACAGCCAGGAGGGATTCTTCCCTCAATTCTGAGATGCCAGCAGCACAGAAAAGGCAAGAGGCTACATAAAATAATGTGTGTAAGGAAAGAAGTTTCAGAATGTTCAGGTTGAAGAACAGTCCCTCAAACCCAATGGCTATGACCACCTAAAAGGCAGCAGAAGCCAGACTCTCTTTTGAGCAAGCAAACACACACTTGCTGTTGACCATGCCTCTGCCCCAACCCTGCCTACTCAAGAGGCCTGGTCAGCTTGGTGCCTGCCAGCCCTGGAATCTGAGGTGAAGACTGTGTGTGTCTATTGTAAACCAAAGACTCAAGGCAGTCTCAGAGTGGGAAAGCCTTTTGTTTTGCAGAAGGAGAGGATGTCTGCTGCTTCTCATCTCTTCAGCTAAGACAGAACAACTCAGCAGGATGGAGAGGCTAAGCCGTGTAAAATCCTTGACATTGGGTGAGAGACCTCACTCCCAGAACTTAAGTGCTAACTGAGGGGTGTGGCTTGCTAAAAGGATAGAGGTGAGCAGGCTTGAGACAATACTGAATGACCCCCTACTGGGTATCAGATGCTTCCTAGGTACCCAGTAGGTGTTGGGAGAAATATGGCTTTGACATCCTCTGGCATAAGCTCTCAACCTAATTTAGTCCTCAATGCCTGTATTTGGGGTACCCAGGCTAGAAGATCTCTTAACCCTAGCTAGGAAGAGAATGACAGGATCTCTCTCTAAATCATTTAATTCCCATATCCTCAGGGGTTGCCTATGCTAGTCTGTTATCAATTAGGGAGGTCAGAATACCCTGTAGAACACAAGTTAGGGTCCATTTTGCACAAACAGCCACAGGCTCAGTATTCTGGAGCTGCTGGAGTTGGCAAAATGCCTTAGTGCTGCCTCCCTTGACTGGTGGTGTGTGGGCAGGCTGCATTGCAGCACTTCTCTTGCCTTGAATTGGGAAAGGAGAAGAGGGAGATGAATCCAGTTGGTATAAGCATGAGTCCAGTTGGTATATAGAGCCTGATCTTCTTCCTACTGTTTCAGAGGTAGACCCAGGGAAAGCAAGGAGCTAGCAGTAGGAAGGGAAGTGAGGGGAAACAAGAACCAAGGAGGATCAGGTAGCAATGGGGTCAGTAAAATGCCCTCAAATAACATCCACATGTCAGTCTCTTTGGTTTGACTTATCACCAGGAATGAGAAAGAACCTCATAAGGCCCTGCAGCCCCACAGAGATGTTTGTACTCAAGATCATCTTTGCATCCTGGGCTACATGGGCTGTCCCTTCAACTGTCAGAAAGAGGTGCCCATCAGAGCCTTGAAAATCATCTATCTGCTCTCACCGTACCATAATTAGCCCCAGAAGTCACATGGATAATTAGGCCAGGAAGGTGCCTTGTCCCAGAATCAACTGACAGATGCCTGTTGTTGATCATCTATCCTAGGCCTGAGACAGAAGATTTGACCTAATCCTCCCAGGGGACATTTTGAAACCATGTAGTGGTCCTTTCCCAAGAAGTCCTTCATCTGAGGGAAAACTGGCTACTCCAAGTGACTCTGAGGCTGATTCCCATTGTTGTCCTACATTCCCAGGTTATTTTTTTTCTGCTTTATGAGTTCTGAAATAACTGCTTAACAAGCTGATTTGTCAGTAGGTCAAGAGATAAAACAAAAACCAAAGAGTGCAATGAAATATTTATTGGTTGCCTGGTTCTCTGAGCAAAGACCTTCCTTCCCATCCCCCTGCCCCAGCACCCCTGGCCTCCCCTCCAGGCCCTCCATGCTGTGCAAGAGCTCAGAGGAAACTTCAGTAGGTGCCTGGGGGATGAACAGAACTAAGTCTGATGGCCCATTCATGTGGTTGTTGGTCTTTCAAAAAGCTGGGCTAGAGGCAGGGTGAGGAGGCCAGGTCATGCACAGAGATAGTTGGCAGTGAATAATGGGCCTTCTAGAATTCCTCTGTCTCTGAGGCTGGTACCCAACTCTAATGTTCTCCCTAATCCACTAATTTGCCATTTACTTGAGGCACAGGTCCAGAGTGTCTTCCTTGGAAGTCAGCCTCTTCTGTTGGATTCAGACCCCATAAACACAGAATTTGGAACACCAGATGTTGCATGTTCCATCTAAAACCTTGGTGTCAGGGTCTTCTGTTCTTCCTTCCTCTGTGCCTCTTGTCCTGAGTTTTGGGTCCATCTCCTTGAGACTTCCATCTATAATCACTCTCTACATTCACTCAAGTACCTGGGAGACCTGGCCACAAATATCCCTCCTTCCACTTTTATAGTAAGCTCCCACTGATGTAGTTTGCACTGACACCAAGGCATTTTTCAAAGACCTGACTTGGGAGAAGGGTTGAAGAGAGAGGTATAATCCCAACTTCACCATTCCCACTCTCTGTATGATCATTCACTTTCTCTGAGTCCTCAAACCCAGGCACATAGGAATTTCATGCATGGGGGAGTCCAAGGTCAGAGGAAAGCAAGTGGTACCAGGGTTGAGAATAGTGAGCCATGCCAGAGATGCCACACACTAAGCTGTATAGTCTTGAGTATAATATCTGAGAAACGAAGATATTATGAAGGCTGATGAGGGAGAATTGTTAAAATTCTTTAAAATTGTTAAAATTGTTAAAAACAATCTTATTCAGCTATGGACCTCAGGTATTATGCTATCAGCACATCACTAAGACAACAGTGGCATGAATGTTATGGACATAATCAGCTACTTTCTGATTACATTTAAGGTTCTTGCTACATGGTAGAACCTATATCTGGTCCTATAAGCCAGGACAAAAACCCATAGTTGGTGAAATCAGAGGCCTTAGAAAGAAAGCTACTGTTATTGTTTCATTGGATCAATATGATGGGTCCATCAAATTGTCCTCTAAGCATGTATGGCTATGCCTATAGATTGTAGCTGCTGTTGGCCATAGTGAAAAGCCACAATCACTGGTGGCTACTTCAGAGTCTCATAACTGGTTCAAGTGATGAATATATAGATAATTGCCCCTCTCAAGGTCAAGTAGGCATGGTCTAGAACATATTGTTCCTATCCCATCAGAATTGAGATGACTTTGTGAGACCACGTGAAGTACAATATGGTCTCTAAGTAATTGCTGAACAGCATACCATAGATCCAGTCTACAATCAAGCCTTTGACTATTGAAAAAGAATATATAAGTAAACCCCAGCCTATGCACACTGTAGTCTAAGGTGTATTAATATGGATGGTACCAAACCATGGATGGATGCGTATACATGCATGCAGACATACACAAGGGAAACACACACACAGAGAGAGAGAGAGAGAGAGAGAGAGAGAGAGAGAGAGA
>CABHPQ010156212.1:22939-61137 GCA_902168405.1 Peromyscus aztecus
GGAGCCTGGATGCAGGAGTTTTCCCTGCTGGTCAGCAAATGGGGCAGAGTTCCCTTTCCCTATTTATAAGGAATAAGCATTTAGTTTACAACTCCTAAGATATCTGGAGTTTGAGAGGTGGCTCAGCAGTTAAGAGCACTTGCTACTCTTGTGGAGAATAGGAGTTCAGGTCCCAGAGTCCAGATGGCAGTTCATGGCAGTTGCAGTTGCTGTTTCAGGGGTACTGATATTTACTTCTGACTCCTACATTCATGTGGTGCACATAATATATGCAGGCAAAATACTCATGTACATAAAATACAAATAAACAAGTCTTGAAAAACAAATGAAAGAAAGAAAGATAAATAGGAAGAAATCATGCTATATATGCCCCAGCAGCAGGTCATAGGCAGGTGTGGCAGTTACTTGTTGCCACACTAGGGGCAGTGCTTTGAGGTCAAAGCTGGAACAGCTACCCACTACATCTCCCCCTTTTGTCTATATAAGAAAGTTCTAACCTAATACAAAACTATATACAATAGGAACGATTATCAAATATTGTCCAGGAAGAATAAGGGATAATGACCTAAACAAGATGGAACTACAACCAACATGAACAACATCAAACAAAAGACACATACTAAAATACAAAGAATTCTGTAGTGTAGGTAAATGTCATGTTATAGAGATCATCTAAAAGTTGTCCTATCCTGAAGAACCTGAATCTAATACTTAATATGTTCTAGCTAAGATACAAGAAGATTGTAACTATAACTGTTAGTCTTAAATCTGATCAAAGACCTGAGAAGGAATAATATCTGAGAAATAGGAGAAGGATGCAAGCAACTTTTGGGAGTCTTGCAAGAGTAGACAGAGACAGCTGCTAGCCTGGACTGTCACCTAGAGTTTCTCAGTATCATTGGTGCATTCAAATTGGCTATAGGCCTAGAGTATCTGTCAGAGCATTTTCAGAAGCAGGTTTTTTGAAAGACTATCTTATCCTGACTTGACAGAATTCAACAGTCGCTTTTCCTTGTGTCCCACTTGTTCAGAAGTGACAGTAGTTGTACTGTCAGCAGTCAAGGCAAGGGCAGTTCTTTGCCTGGTAGGCCATTTTTGTGCCAAGAAGACAAACTTCCAAATGGAAATGTCTCAGAAGCCCAACATTTCTCTCGGAATCAGATCAGTGCTGCCAGGAGCAATCATATCTCATGTCAATGGAAATCTAACTTATCAAAAATATTTAAATGCCATATTTGCTAGGTCTATGAAGTGTTTGAGGATTACCTATCCATCTGACATATGTTTCTGTAAGTCTGAAGAACCTAACTAACATAACTACAGAAATGACAAGCATGAGTGACTATAGCTCAGTAAGTCTTCTCTACTAAAATAACCTAAGGACTAAGGCTTTACATTAACAAGATAAACAGTCTGTAAGCAGATGTACCATATAAGGACAATGACTTCAAAATTGTGACAATACGCAAAATAGCTTCAACAGAGGTAGGAATGTATATATAGCACGATATGCAATATGACAATAACCCTAAATATGCATCAATATGCAAAATATCCTAAACAGAGGTAGGACATACATGCAACATGACAACAATAATTTTACATTTGTATCAATATACCAAATACTTCAAGCAGGTGTAGAAATATGTGTACAATACAACAAATATAGTTTTGTATTTGTATCAATATACAAATTATATTAAATAAGAATATAAGGATAGCTCACATTTGTATCAATATGCAAGAGTCCATATCAGTGCAAATTATCTAAGGCTGACATTTTACTGAATTAGTTGAATAGTAAATACAATAATTTACCTTAATATCCATTCTCTTTTTCTTTTCTAGAAAAGAATACTGAGCCCAAATTTTATTGTTCCACCCCAACCCTACAACCATTCTTCCATAACCCTGAGAAAAATGAAACATTTGGGAGAGGAGTATCATTTTCTTATAATTACTTCCTGCTGTTTAGGGGGTGATGGTATCTCTGTGGGGTCCCATAAGAAAGCTTTAGATTGTTAGGTCTCAATAGGGCTAGTCATAGAGTCTGCAGCTAGTCTCAGAAATGGATAAGGATTTCTAGTCTGAAATTCTGACTAGAAGTGTAATATGAGGGACCATCTCATCTTAGAACTGTCCTGTAGAGTTTTCAGTCCAAAGCTGATCATTAAGTAGTGTTCTTAGGTACCATGGCATATTTCTGGACAGGGTAAAGTTGTTGTGGGGCCTCATCTCCCTTCTGGAGACTTCAGAGATTGTTATTTGAAAAGATTTATTTTCTACTGTGGAAAATTTGAACATTATTAATATCAAAATGGAAAGTTTGGATAAAAAATGATATGACATGTAAGAATGGATTCTGAGAAATCAAGAAGAAGCATGGAGAGAAATAGAATCTTGACAACAATCATCCCTTTTTGATTGGTTTTCTTCTGTCCCACATCAGGTGGCTCTTTTGATATGAGACAGCATCTCTTAATTTTTTTTCCTTCTAGCAATATGCCTGGGTTTAGAGAAGGAGGGAACCAAATTCCAATTCCAAAGCCAGCTTGATATATAATTGAAATGGAACCATAACTTTTCTAGAGTTAAAGGCATATAGATATTAGGCAATGAGATTTTACCCAGTGTGGATTGGTACCAATAGATTCTCTCCTTTTTCTGTAGAGGTCTGGATATCCAAGGCCTTATGATTTCTGGAAGATGGGTATTTCTACTATCCTGTAAGGACAAAAACAGAACCATACCTCAACCCTTGTTCGTTAAATTTTTCTTACAACTTGTAGAGATGTCACATTGGTGGATGAGCTTTTACTTCTCCTCATCAAGGGCTTTCTCTTGTTTGAAGCAAATTTTTATTAATTTTGTTGGTATCCATAGCCTTTCTTCTGTGGAAAGAAAAGCAAAACCCTTCCCCAACATAGGATGTATCCTGGTTCCCATTCTGAGGTCAACACATCTGTGAATAAACCAGTTGGTTTAGCTCAGAAATTTTGTCTGTTGTCCAACGTCTCTCCAGAGCTGTTGCTCCTTTCTCATCAGCATTGAGAAAATTCAATGATAATAAAGCATTATGCAATCTATTTCTAGGAGTCATTGTTACCTGTTGCTGTTTATTTAGCACATACTTTAAAGTTTTATTGAATCTTTTTATGACTGCTTGGCCTGCGTGGTATACCTGCAGCATGTTTTATATTATAGTAAGCAAAAAAAAAAATCTCATTTTATTGGAGACATATGCTGGAGCATTATCGATCTTAATTTGTACAGGTATTCCAATGATGGCCATAACTTCTAATAGGTGTGTAATCACAGAGTCAGCCTTTTCAGAACTCATAGGAGTTGCCCACTGAAATCCTGAATAGGTGTCAATGGTATGGTGTACATATTTAATCTTTCAAATTCTGTGAAATGAAACACAGCCATCTGTCAAATTCCATTTATTTGTATACCTTTTGGATTGTTTCCTGTGGATAATGGAGTTTGGTTATAGAAGGAACAAGTAGAACTTTTTTTTTTTTTTACAATTTCCTTGGCTTGTTGCCAATTGATGGAGAAATCCTTCTCCAAATGTTTGCTATTTACATGGTGTTTCTTATGAAATTCAGAGGCTTCTAGCATATTACCTATTAGTAACTGACCAATCTCATCATTACCTTGTGCTAGAGGTCCTGACAGACCCATATGGGATTGGATGTGAGTTATATATAAGGGATGCTTTCCATTCCTGATTATATCTTGTAACTGAATAAATAACAAGATTAATTCTGACTCATCAGGGATAAATTCTGCAATCTCAATATGTAATACCACTTTTTCAGTATACTAAAAGTCAGTAACTATGTTGAGAGGTTCCAAAAAATCCATTAATACCAACAGAATAGCATACAATTCCAATTTTTGAAACAGATTATAAGAACTTTGAACCACTTTACTTAAATTTTCTGATTTGTTTCCTGCCTTTCCTTATTTGTTTACATCTGTATAAAATGTAGGGGCTCCCGATATTGGTGTTTCCCATACAATGTGAGGCAAAAATCGAAGTCAGCTCTCTTTATAAGTTGAATTCTATCGCTTTTGGGATATTTGCTGTTAATATCTCCCCCCAAATTATGGCAAGCTCTTTGCCAAGGTTCACTTTCTGTCCATAGATTGTCAATGTCATCATTAGTTAAAGGTACTACAATTTCTGCTAGTCTATTTCTGCTAATTGACAAAGTCTCAACCTTCCTTTTAAAATCAAGTCAGAGATCTTTTCCACATAAGATTTTAATTTCTTACTGTTTTTTTGGTAGAAATATCCATTCCAATATAATATCTTCCCTCTGAATTAAAATTCCTGTAGGAGAATGCTTACAGGGTAAAATAACCAAAATTCAATCAAGCTTTGGATCCATATAATCCACTTGCCCTTCCTGTACTTTTTTCACACTAAGGCCAATTCTTTCTCAGCTTTAGCTGATAATTCTCTTGGACTATTTAAGTCCTTGTCACACTCTAAGGTTCTGAACAAATTACTCAGTTCATCATTTTTTATCCCAACCACAGTTTGTAGATGGGAAATATCTCCGAATAATCTTTGAAAGTCATTAAGAGTCTGTAATCAGTCTCTCTTAATTTGCACCTTTTGGGGTCTAATTTTCTCTAGACCTATTTTATATCCTAAATAATTGATAGAATCTCCTCTTTGTATCTTTTCAAGAGCAATTTGTAATCGCAACAAGGCAAAATTTTCTTTATTTCTTCAAACATTCTAAGATATCTGCATTTGAGTCAGCTAGTAAAATGTCATCTATGGAATAATAAATTATAGATTTAGGAAATTGTTTACATATTACTTCCAACAGCTGTCATACAAAATATTGACATAGGGTAGGACTATTCAACATTCCCTGTGGGAGAACTCTCCATTGAAATCTCTTAACCAGCTGAGAGTTATTATCAATAGACATCATGAAGGCAAATCTTTCTCTGTCTTTTTCTTGTAAGAGTATTGAGAAGACACAGTCTTTTAAATCAATAACTATAAGAGGCCATCCTTTAGGTAACAAAGTAGGCAAACGAATTCCAGATTGGAGAGAGCCCATTGTCTGAATTACCTTGTTAATTTCTCTTAGGTCTGTTACCATTCTCCATTTACCAGATTTCTTTTTAATAACAATAATAGTAGAATTCCAAGGGCTGGTAGATTCTTCAATGTGTTGAGCATTTAACTGCTCTTGAACAAGCTGTTCTAAAGCTTGTAGCTTCTCTTTCATCAAAGGCCATTGTCCAACTCTCATAAGTTTATCAGTATGCCATTTTAAAGGTAGGGCTGTTGGTTTTTCAAAGGTAGGGCTGTTGAGAATTCAACAGCAGTTATGATCTGTCTATGTACAGCATGAACAGTTGGTGGCTGTTTTTTATAGTATGTTATAATATTATTCCTGGAAGCATGCGTTGGTCTTTATTCCCTTTTTGAGATTGTAGGAATTTGAATCTGGGTATTCCACTGCTGTAACGGATCTCGGCCCCAAAGATTCATTGCTACATTTTCTACATATGGCTTCATCCTTCCTCTCTGTCCTTCTGGCCCTATGCATTCAACCCAACTTGAACTCTGTTTTATCTGAGATAGGGTTCCAATCCCTAGAAATTGGACATCTACTTCTTGAAGAGGCCAATTCAGATGCCATGATTTTGGTGTAATTATAATCACATCCACACCTATGTCTACCAGGCCTTCCAGAACAGTGCCATTAATTCAAATTCTAAGCTTTGGTCTTTGTTCATTTCTGGAAGTCTGCCAAAACATTTGTTTTATTGTGTTCTTTGGAACTTTTGGTTCATCTATCAGAGCTGTTCTATCATCCTGTTCAGAATTATTCTTTACATTAGACACTAGGTTATTTAATTGTCCTACAGAGGAATTTCCTCCACAATGGGTGTAAATGTTTGGACCATGTTCAATTTGGGGGCCTGCAAGAGGCCCCCTGAGAGGTGTTTCCCACCAGTAAAGGGTTGACTCGTATCTATTATTGATCTGCACTCACTGGTCCAATGTTGGCCTTTACCACATCTTCTACATAATCCAGAAGGTTGGGGTCTCCTGTTTGGGTTATTTCTAGAAGGAGTATTACTTCTAGGAGCACCCCATGTACAGTTTTTACTTATATAACCTGGTGTGCCACATTTAAAGCATTTGGTACCCTGGGACCTTCTTCCACCTCTGGAAAATGCCTCTCTTATCCAAGCCTCATTATTATGTTTAAGAGACTCAACACCATTTTTATACTGAATCCATTTTTCCAAAGGAGCTGATCTGAACTTTAATGGCATAAGTATTCTTTTGCATTCTGTATTAGCATTGTCAAATGCCAAGTACTCAGTTATTACTTGTCTTAATCCTTTATCTGACACAGCTTTCATTATAGCTGTGAACAGCCTTTGTAAAAAATCAGTGAAAAGTTCTTGTGGTCCCTGAAATATCTTTGTGTATACCTCAGTTGGTTTTCCTCGTTCTGGAATTTTTTCCCAACCATTTAGAGCTGCTGTACGGCATAGGGATATTGTATGCTCATCATAAGTGGCTTGTACATTCTTATCAGTGAAATGTCCCTTACCAAGAATTTGAACAAAATCTCTGATCTTACCTTGTTGTTCCAAATTCCTTGCCTCTTCTGTCAACCAGCTTTTCCATTGTAACTGTTAGCTATATTCCAGAACAACTGAAATCAACTGATTACAGTCATCTGGTATGATTCTATTTGTGGTAAACCACGAATTTAACACCTGTTTTACAAATGTTGAGTATATGCCATACATGACTACTGCTTCCTTCATATGTTTAAAAATCTCTCATCGAAATAGGTTGTAATATATATTCCACATATGGCTCAGGTTGTCTATCATCTGCTGGCCTCTCATGGAGATGACAGGATAAGCCATTGTATGAAGGCCATCTGGAGATGTTATGACCTGTATGGTCTTGCCCTTTTGCTTATTAGGTCCCTTGAAGGAGTCCAGCTGAGCACCACAGGACCCAGCTGCATGAGCCACTGGGGGAAGGGATGCGCAGTGGTGGCTGGCAGCCTATGGGTAGCTGAACACCGTGGGACACAGTGGCGTGAGTCACAGGGAAGGGGATGTGGTGGTGGTGGTGGCATTAGGAAACAATGAAAATATGAGATGAGGTTGCTGGCTGCCAGGTGCCTATGTAGCTGGCAAAGAGGTGCACATGATTTACTGTTGCTACCAACATTTAAATTATTCCATCTGAAGAGCATCAAGTAAATCTCTTATAAAGCACTAAACTAATTTGGCCTTTTACCTTGAAGTATCTACTTGGTGATTTATCCAAATAAAATGACAAAAGCCAGGGAGAACAAATAGTTGAAAAACTGATGCTAGGTAAAACTTTTTAAGCCAGCAATATCTACACATCTAATAGCATGAAGATGAGTAGACAGTGTACTAAGTGTACTAAGACTATATCAATCTCATATTCACAAAGGCATCAATAAAATCCAATGAGTCTGTAGACAGTAAAATGCCTGCCCACTACATATTTTGGTGCCATCAAGGGGACTCACTGAGCTGTTAGAAATCTTGGAATCTCCTGAAGATCATTTCATGTGTGATTTTTAAGTCACTTTGGAGGAACACCAAGCAGATGAAGGACTGGTGAGTAATGATTCTGTCACAAGTTCCAATTGTTCCAAAAATTCACCAACTATTGTCACCCACTGGATATATTCTGGAAAGAATACACTAGGATCTCTGGGATTTAGCCAGTTTTGTGCTAACTAAAGATGATTGTCATGTTTCATCAGCTAAGTGACTGTTTAGTTGTCCACTTTGGGTAAATGCCTCTATAAGTCTTCAGTCATTTGTGAGATGTATTTCTGACTATAGTTTTTGAACCAAACATTTTTGACTAACAGTGCTATCTTTTTGTGCTTTGATGGAATAACCACTTTGGAGTATTGCAATATCCACAGAGTTAAACATATACTTGACTCTGACCTATTGATGTTAGGAGGGTCAGAATGCTGTTGTCTTCCAAAAAACAGGTAAGGCTTTCAGGAAAATGTTGAAAGCAGCTTTGTTTTTTAAGTTTGAAAAATTACTTATTTTATTTTTTCAGATTATAACATAATTACATCATTTCCCCTTCCCTTTCCTCCCTCCAAACCCTTCCATATACCTTTCCCTCATCTCTTTCAAATTCCATAGCTTCTTTTTCCATTTATTGTTGCACATGTGTATACACACACACACACACACACACACACACACACACACACATTCTAAATATATAAACACAACCTTACATCCTTAAAAGACATAATCTCACAGTGAATGCCTTTGCCTCTTACAATCTTTGTCCCTCATTTTCTGCAGTGATCCTTAAGCCTTAGATGTAGGTGCTTTGCTGAAGATGGTATCAGTTGGGACTAAGCTGCACAATTTTGCATTTTGATTGGTTATCATTTTCTGTAATGCTCTCCATCTATTGCAAGGAGAAATTTCTTGATGAGGAGTGAAGTTTAAAATTATCTGTGGCTACAAGGACAAATATTTAAAATGCAGTGAGGGATTATGCTGGCATAGTGAAGTGTATCAGCTACAGGTGCAACTGTCCTCCAAGGCCCCAGGTTCTTCATTCCTACCTCTTGCTCCTTCAAGACCTAGAACTTATTGCTCACATGGCCATCCTTGTATACAGAAATATTTGGAGGACTCACTGGTCTTCATGTAGGCAGAGATTGTCTTCAGTCCCTGTGAGTTGGGTAAACAAAAGTCAAGTGCCCAGGTTTGCTGAGGTCCAAAGAGGTTCTTTCTTTCACAGCTAGTAAGTGGGACACATCTATGACAAGCCTGACTTCTGTCTCTCCAATTTTGTTCTCTCTCTGGGCACTCATTTTGTGCTCTACTCAAGAGGCCCTGTCAGTCCCTGTCTACACAGACATGTTCCTTTTGCCCACACAAACTTCATATTTCCTAGGTTTACACACTGAGTAGGAATCTGGCAGGACAAATGGGTATGTTGGAAGATAACCCTTTCTCATCCAGTGACTCAACGAAACATGAGTGAAAGTTTATAGACATAAGTAGAGCAGAAAAGAAAAGTAAGGTTTGCTCTAATCATTCCCTACAGAGAATCAAAACTTCTGCACCTGGTACTGGGCCCCAACCAGTCCTGTCTCCAGCCTTGATACAGGGACCAGGTTCAATGACAGTCTTCTCTTAGGAGGGTGAGCCCCCAGAATATTTCTAAGGGAATCAATGAAGTCCAAAATTGCCTGTATCCAAGAGACCAAGTTCGCAGTTAGCCTAAGCTGCAGCCTAAAATTCACCGTTTGGACCAAATGATGAGAACTAGTTAAGAAAGCACATGCTGAAGGAAAATGAGTTCATGACTAAAAAGTCCATTGGATTAAGGTCTCCAACTCCCAAATTTCTAATTAACTAAGTGGTGTAGGCTTCAAACAAGCAGTCTTTGGTGAATTTGGGCTTCCTGGCACCCAGGTGGTACCAAATACACCTTCCAGTCAAGTATGTCTGCTTCTGTCTAATACATGTGGTCCCAAGGTAGGAAAAAAGACCGCCTCTTTCTTTTCTACCAGGCATGACAAGTGTGTCATATAGAGATCAGAAAATACAAGTAAAAATAAGTATATGATGTCATCTCACAGAAGGAACACTAGGACACTCAAAATAAAAAAGAAAAGGAGTGAGGGGAGAAAGCCCATGACACATATCAGAATAAAATTCTTCAACAGGAGTCCCACGCAAGTCTCAGCAAAGGAGTCAACAGATCAAGTACAATTACTCTCTACATCCTGGTTCTTTACAACATCTTTCTTTGACTTACCCTCCTAACCCAGGTGCTACCTGCTGCTCTGAGGAGCAGGAAGTCAACAGGGACCCTAGAACAGCTCTGTAGGTGCTGAAACCTTGAGCAAGTGACTAATCCTCTACAGTTTCACATTTCCTTATCTGAGTGATGGGACTAATTTCATTCACCGTGGAGTGATGATGTAATAATAAATTTGATCAATAAATATAAGATGCTCAGCACAGATTCTGGCAGAAAGCAAGGGCTCAATTCATGCTACATCTTCATTTCAGCTCCAAGCCCAAGAAAACCCCAAAGTAAGGAAGGCCAGGAGTGTCACCTCAAAATGGGCCACAAAATCCTTCAGGTTTGGGAATGCATCCAGGCATTTGAATTTGAATATAAAGTGCTGGTTCAGGATATCATAAACAAAGAAATCCACAAAAGTAATCTTCAAAAGGCCAAAATGAAGGGGTATGAAATTCTGTCCCCTGGAAAGAAGAACAACTCCCAATTTCTTACCTTTTACCTTTTCACCAACAAACCATGTCTGTTTTCCCAGGAACCATAAAAAGAGCTTTATCATTCTAGGGAGTTGCTCCAAGCATTTTGCCTTCAGTTTCTTCTGAAGCAAAAACAACTGTCACCATGTAAGTTTCCTGGCAGAGTGACCAGGTTCATCAGTACTATGCGTGACCCTAAATGGCCAGAAGTGGACAGCCATCTTTACTAAGGTAGAGAAAAAAATCACTACCCAGGCATTGATTTAGCATATGAGCACTTACTAATTAGATTCTGAGGTAGCTTCTAATGTAACAGAAAGCAGAGAAAAATAAGACACTCTCCACAATGAGACATCATTATTCCTGATGCCTATGATGTGTCGGGAGCACCTGGCCGGTACTGATGCCAAGCAATATCAAAGAGGTGAGAACTAAAAGTACTCAGAGGAAAAGGTGACAGTTCCATATAGTAAGTTCTAGAGGAATGAAATGTACTTAAGTTTTCTTCATAAACTGAAATGCATTTGCAACTGAAAGGAAAGGGTAGAAAGTCCTTCAGGCTGTTCCTGAGCTATCTATAGAAAAATAAGCTGGCTCATGGGGTGTGGAGAGAGCCACTTTGAAGAGAAGTTAGAAAGGATTCTGTGGAAGTCCTTGGATTTCTTTTTCTAATACATTGAGTATTCACATATTTTATGAACAGCAATCATGAGGACTTCCTAGTAGAGGGCGAATAGCAGAAACACAGGTAAAGAACACTTGGACAATATGACTTCACTATCTAGGAACTTAATATCCACCCTGGGAAGTCTAGACTGTACTCTAAGATAGGTTGGACCTAAATAAGTGTTCATTTAATAATTTAGTATTATGGGGACACCTGGTGATAATACAGAAAACATTCAGGAGGATAATGTGGATAAGAATTCAAAAGGAGATTAAAACTTGTCCAGATGGGAATCTGAGAGGGCTGACTCCTGACCCAAAACACTGCCTGGTCCAACCCAATGTGAAAGCTGTGGAGACTCACAACATCTGGCTGTAGCCAACTCTAGCAGGAGAATCGGCTCTGCCTCTTGATGCTTACTACATAGAGTGAGATAGCTAGAACAGTATTGTCATTGAGGATGAAGGAGAGCTGGCAGGCTGACCAACCTAGCAACCACTCAGACCCAGAATCAGAGCTATTAGTTGGCCCATTCAATCATCCACCCCATCTATGGTCTTCTGGAGCATGTGAAGGGGCTGGTCCTGCAGACCCAAAGTTACAGGATCTTTATGACACAGCACGACAACAGGATACCTAAGAGAAACTCCAGTGAAGTCCCAGTATTGATATAGCAAGACCCAGAGACCTCAAACCAGAACAACAACCCAATGCAATGAATACTTGCAAGTAACAATATATGGACTAAGGGACTGTGTGACACTACAGCTTCTGCAATGAGATTTTTCTTTTCTTTCCCTTTCTTTCTCTTGTCTTTAAATTTTATCTTGTTTTATCCTTGGAAGAAGGGTTGTAAGGGTAGAAGGTGAATGGAAAGGGACTAGGAGATGAGTGGGATTGAGATACATGATGTGAAATCCACAAAGAATTAATAAAAAGTTAAACTTGAAAAAAAGATGACATGATAGGTTAAGAAAATGGCCCCCAAAGGGAGTGGTACTATTAGGAGGTATGGTCTTGTTGGAGGAAGTATGTCACTGTGGGGGTGGACTTTGAGGTCTCATTTTCTCAAGCTTCCCTCAGTGTGACAGTCAGTTGACTTCCTGTTGCCTGTAAGATGTAACACTCTCAGCTATAGCACCATGTCTGCCTTCACACTGCCTTGTTCCCCTTCATGATCATAATAAATTGAACCTCTGAAACTGTAAGTGAACCACCCTCAATTAAATGTTTTCTTTATATGCTGTGGTCATGGTGTCTCTTCACAGCGATAAAAGCCCAAACTAAGGCAGAAGTTGGTACTAGGGACTGGGGTATTGCTGTGGTAGACCAGACCATGTGTTTGTTTGGAGGAATTTGGACTTTGATACTTTGGGTTATGAAGGCAGAGGAATGTTTTAAGTACTGTTTTATGAGCCATACTAGAAGGAGCATGGAAGACAATGGTGTTGATAATGATTTGAAATGTCGGGAGCTAGCTCAAGATGTTTCAGAGAAGAATGTTAGCATGTGGCCTATTACAAGACTGGTCTTGTAATATTTTGGTGAAAAGAGTGGTTGTTGCCCTTGTCTGTAAAGTATGCCTGAGGCTAACATGAATATTTTGGATTAATTCAATCGGCAGAAGAAATCTCATAATAGCCTAGTATAGACTCTGCCTTGTGGATATTAGTGGTAACTCTAATGAAGATTTATAATGAAAAGTAGCAAGTTGAGCATAGGCATCTACAAAACGTATATTTCAAGGAGAAAAAGAACACCAGAAAGTGGAATGAACTTATGTTCTTTGTTCAAGGAGATAAACAGATTAAGAAATGTAATAAAGGGAGTTGTGACCTCAGAGCAAGATCCCACTCAGTTAAACTTCCAAATTGTGGAAAGGAATTAAAGAAAAATTTAGAGCTGGGTATGGTGGTGTATACCTTTAATCTCAGCAATGAGAAGGTAGAGGCTGGAGGATCTCTGAGTTTGAGACCAGCCTTGTCCACAGAGCAAGTTTCAGGACAACCAAACTTAGGCAATAAAGAAAAGTAGAAAGCTGGTGACAATGCAATTAAATAAGGGGGCCGTTTTCCAGCCCCAGTAAGTAACAGAACTTGGCAGCTTCAACCATGTGGTTCTGGCTTAGAGTTAAGGATAGAAGAAAAGGGTTATAGAAGTTGCTTCCATGCCTAAGGACAGCCACTGAGGCCAGGCATGTGTCAAGGGTGTCCTTGAATGGAGGCCTAGTAGAGAGGCCATTGTGTGAAGCTGTGAAGTTGCATTCAGGATTGTCTTGGAGAAACCAAGATGTTAGAGATGCCACAGTTGTAGGATACCTGGCAAGGAGAGCTTCTAACAGGGAGTGGAACCAGCCCAAGGGAAAAAAAGTGTGTTGTAGTCAACAAAATGGAATGGAACTGGAGATGTGGAAAACATTTTAACACCAGGCATGTTCCAGCTGGTTTTCAGTCCTGTTTTGGTTCAGTATTTCCTCGCTGTGCTCCCTTCTCTGAGTTTTGGAATGGTAATGTATATCCTGTGCCATTATATGTTGGAAGTATGCAATATGCTTTTTGATTTTGATTTTTACAGGGGGATTACAGTTAAGAGATTGCTATATGTCTCACAAGAGACTTTGAATTTTTAAATATTATTGAGACTGTGATAGACTATGGGGACTTTTGAATTTGAACTAAGCGCATTTTTTTGCATTATGATATGGCTATAAGCCTTTGGGGGGTAAGAAAGTGGGATGTGGTGCTTTGAAAGAAAATGGCCCCCAAGGGAAGTGGCACTATTAGGAGGCGTGGCCTTGTTGGAGGAAGTATGTCACTGTGGGGGTGGGCTTTGAGCACTATTTTCCTCAATCTTCCATCAGGGTGACAATCAATTGGCTTCCTTTTGCCTGCAAGATGTAACACTCTCAGCTATAGTACCATGTCTGCCTTCATACCTCCATGCTCCCCTTCATGATCATAATGGACTAAACCTTTGAAACTGTAAGTGAGCTACCCTCAATTAAATATTTTCTTTATAAGAGTTGCTATGGTCATGGTGTCTCTTCACAGCAATAACCCAAACAAAGACAAAAGAGAAAAAATAAGTAAATAAAGAAATGGGAATTTGAAAGTAGATATGAGATTTAAAAGACCCACTGAGAAAGGCAATGCTGGAGTTGAGATCAAAGCAAGCTGTTAAAGTATCACAGGACAAATGGAAAGCAATTGTAAAGGCCTAAGGGAATGCTTCTCTGTTATTTAAACAGAGAAAGATGAGTTCATTGGGTCAAATAGACCAGGAAGGTAAGTGTGGGGCAGATTGTGTGACACTCCTGTTATTACACATTCTCTGCTTTTACCCTGCACAAGGTGAGAAGCCACCAGAGGGTCTGTGCCTGGGACACACCTGACCTAAGATCTATCAGCACACCTCTGACTGATGGGCTGAGAGAATTGGGCAGTCCCTAAAAGTGAAAACCAGATATCTCAGCCCATTTGTGCTGCTACAAAAATATTTGACACTGGGGAATATATGATGGGTAAAATTGATATATATTTTTAATCACAATTTTGGGCACTTAGAAATCCAAGATCAAGGTGCCATCACACTTAGGTGTCTGAGTAAGACACCTGATCCAAGGCATGTCCTCACATGGTAGAATTTTGAAGGAGAAATGAGACCCATAAATAAGGCACAAACAACTATTAATTTATTATTTTACCCTTTATTTATTTGAATGAGTTTTAAATTAGTATATAAAATGATGGGTTTCATTATAGGGTTTACATATAGACTTTGTTTTTGTTGATGATATTATCCCTACCCTCCTGAAATCTCATCCACTTTCTAATGGTCCCTGTAACACAAATCTTAAAAGGTCTTATTAATAGAAAAAACCAAAAGCCAGATATTGGGACAAAAGCTGAAAGATCAGAGGAATAGAACAAGTCAGCAATCTCACATACTGAGTCTAACAAGCCAAAGCCTGAGAGATGTAGCATGCTTGGGACTGTGGGCCCTACATCTTTAAGACTTACGAAAGCCTTTGGCAAGTCTTCATAAGGAATGTGGTCTAATTTTACTAGGAGTGGGAGGACCCATACCACCAACTCCAGGGTTCTGTTTTGAAAGACCAGCCCAACTCTCAGGAGGTTTCTGGAAGAGGAATATTCTAGGTACGTCTGGAAGAGCCCTGTAATGCAGGAGGGTCAGATATCAGTTGATAGGCACTGATGGGCAGGGGTAGGGAAAAATCTGACTAGAATAATGTCATTATTGTTCCTCATGGTGCATCTCTTCTCATAATGTAAGAGCCAAATTTAACCTGTAAGCCCCACTTGCTCAAAATAAGATAACTTCCTGGAATACTGGCAGCTATAGTCCTTAGAAAATAACAAGCTACATGTTTTCACTCTCCTAAACAAGCCTTTTTTAACCAACTACACTGGATGTGCTTGATCACAGGTAGGGGAGGTAATATTGACTTTAGATCATGGTTTCAGGATATTTCAGTCCACCATGTGGAAGGCATGACAATATTTATGGCAGTAAGAGCATGTGGCAGATGATTCTCATATCACAACAGACCAAGATGCAGAGAGAACAGTGGAACCCATAGCCAGTCTGTAAATTTTCATGTCCCACTCCTAGTGAGCCACTTCCACCAATGAGGCCCCATCTCCCAAACAGTGCTACCAGCTGGGTTTGAGATGTGAGCTGTAGATAGAAGGGTACTAAATTGCACAATTGTATCACATCCTTCTACAGTTACCCTCTGTGTGTTGTGGTAGGTATGAGATTTGCAGGTCATCAGAGGTGCCTGCATTTTACTTTGGCAGACACTATGACATAATCTTCCATAGTTGAGACCCCTGAGAATTCTGCTCCTCATCCTCACCAGCACAACTTTGATTTAGTGGCATACAGTATCAGTCTTAGATCTTACTTGCATATCCTCAACGGCCAATGAAAATGAATATCTTACTGGGCTCAGTGGCATATACTTTTAAAACCAGGATTAGGGAGGCATTGGCAAGCGGACATCTATGAGTTCAAGGCTACCCTGCTCTACTTATTGCATTCTAGAATAGCCAGGGCTATGTATAGAGACCCTGTCACAAAAAAATTTAAAAATGTGGTGGGTGGGGGGGTTGTAATGGTCAGGGGTAGATCACAGATTCACCATGACCATAAATAAATTTTATTAAAAATAGGCTTTTTATTTAGCTACTGGCACCCAAACTGATTGGGACCAGGTCCGCACCTGAGAGCACTCCAAAGATGCAGCCCCTACCCATATTAGCCCAAGGGTTATAAAGTCAAAAAACACAAGATTACATGTATTCTGTCTCCATGTAGTGTAGTCAGACATAATTTTAGCATATATCTCTTGAAGTTGTCCTAGTCATTGAGCAGAGTAAGCAAATTTTATTACAAAAACAGAAATAGTAGTTAATTTTATGACCTATTATGTTGCAAGAACAGCAGATTTTACAAGATCAGTCGATTTAAGAATAGTCTTCAACATCTGGGAACAAAGTGAAGTGGCCTGCTTGAGTACAGCCTGTACAAGCTAGGGGATTCCATGTTACAAGCTTTTTTTGCTTTTTGATTTCCCAAGCATATTAAGTTTAAACATTAAATGTAATGTTAACTATCACAAAATGAGTATCTCTCCTATCTATACTGATCATTTAGACATTGTCTGTGAAATGCCTAACCAAAGCCTCTGTATTAGTCAGTGTTCTCTAAGAAACAGAACTGATAATATAATGAATATAGATATAGATCTACAGATATTAAAGGAGAGTTATTAGAGCAACACTTGTCTCCTGACAGAAAAAGCAGGGAATCCAGTAGTTGTTCATCTGCAAGACTAGATAGCTCAGCAGTCCCAGCCTGGTACTACAGTCTGAGAGATTCTTAGAGGGCTGGTAGTCTTCAGCCTATGTTGGAATCTCAAAGAAGTAGGTTCTAATAGCAGCAAAGGAATGCCTCAGGAGCAGGAGCAATGAAAGAGAAAATAAGGTTTAAAGTCAGAGCAAAATAAGTGTTTATATTTCAGCATTTCTTCATTTGGATATAATTTTTCTTTCCATATTGGCAAAGATTAGATGTCAATAAGAAATTCCAACCTTTGTAACCTGGAAATGCTTTTGTCTGGTACTAGATGTATTACCTGACATGGGCAGTGAGGAGAGAAAGGAACTCAGATGAAGACAGGACATTAACATGTGCCAGAAGACTTAGTTATAACCTATTAAATCTCTAGCTATGGTGAACTTGCTTGGGTGTGGTAAATTACTCCTCTAATCTCAGCACTTGGGAGGTAAAGAAAGAAAAATCAGGAGCTCAAGGACATCATTAGCTACATCACAAGTTCAAATGTAGCTTGTGCTGCAGCAATAACAACAAAACCAGGGCCTGAAGAGATGACTGTTTTTAAGAGCATTGGCTGCTCTTGCAGAGGACTTGGCTTTCAATTCCCAGTACCCACACGATGATTCACAACAATCCATAAATACAGTTCCAGAGAATCCAGTACCTTCCTCTGGCCTCCATGTTAACTAGGTAAGCAGTACACACACATACATCTATGGTGATATTTTATTTGTACTGAAATGTGATTTTATTTGTATGTTAATAAATAAAGTTGCCTGGGGGTCAGAGATAATAGCAAGCCATAGCAGAAGCTGGGTGATGGTTTTGCACACCTTTAATCCCAGCACTTGGGAGGCAGAACTAGGAGGATCTCTGTGTGTTCAAGAATACAGCCAACATGGGGACACACACCTTTAATACAATACCAACCATAGAAGACCTGGAGGTCTGTACAGACAGGCAGTGATGACGCAGTCATGTGGTTGGGTTTACAACCAATGAGAAGACAGAACAGAAAGACTATATAAAGACAAACACACAGGAAGTAGGTCTCTTGCTGAGAGGAAGGACAGCAGTGGCAGCGAAGGGTAAGCTCAGCTCTCAGCTACTGCTCTGACCTCTTGGTCTTTTAACTCTGCAGTTGGCTCTGTATTTCTTATTTAATAAGACTGTTTATCTACATTTGGCGCCCAATGTGGGGCAAGAGTTTCCACCTAAAACCTGAGAAAAAAGACTCTAAAACAGAGCTAAAAACAGCTTCCTAGTTGTCTCTCTCAAGTTAGCAGCAGCCTGCATGTTTGAGTTACTATGGTGGGTTCCTGGTGTGTTTGCTTGACCTGCAGTATGGCGGGAATGAGGCGTCTGCAAGCAGCACATTATGCTGCATGGTGGATTTAGCCTTTGCTAGTACAAAAAAAAAGTGGTTTCTAGGCTACATGCTGCTTTGATAGAACTGCTTCTGAGAATTGATGGTACACATGGCTTCAGACCCAGAGCTGGCAGTAAACTGTACCACCGCCATATTGAGAAGCTGAGGTGGGTGGAGCCAGCAGCCACAGCGGCTGTTTCTGTCTTAGAAATGCTGCAGTTTAAAACAATAGATTCACAATAAGACAGATTCAGATGGAATAGTTTACAATGTGTGTAAAATATACGTAGCCTTGAAAGAGAAAAAAGTGATATATACAGTTATATAAAGAAATATATAGTTTAAAAAAATAAAGTCTTTAAAGAGACAGTAAAGGTAGTATAAAAAATAAGCCACATAAAGACGGATATCACACAGAAAATCTGGATTGTGTTGTCTTTGGGATTTTTAACTGCAGAAAAACATTTGATTGTAAAAGCTGTTGAGGTAAACAAATATGTATATTTTAAAGGTACCTTGACTTCAAAATTTTAAAGGTATCCTTGGATCTAAGGATATGTTGCTTTGGAAAGGTGGTTCTGCTTTTGTTTCCACAGAAAGCCAGAGACTATGGATTTGTTCCAGATTAAGATACACCATGTTTGACCAGCCAAGACCCCCTGAAAGGTCTCCAATGACACCATGGCCCAGATGATCCAACATCCAGAATAGTTTCAAGGCAACTGGCTCAGATGATACACCCTCACAGAATTCTCCATAATCCTAAAATTTTCTTTGTGTACCCATAAGATACAGCAGAAGTAGTAAGAGCTATGCCCAAATTCCCAAACATACCAAGCTGGCTTTGGAGATGGAATTGGCTCATTCCTTCTCTAAACCCAGGCATATTGCTTAAAAAAATGGTTAAGGGATTCTTGTGTCCCAAATCAGAAGAGCCCTCTGGTGTGGGACAGAGAAAAACCAATATTTTTATGTAAAACAGGTTGCATATAAATACAATCTCTTTCTAAATAAAAAGGGGATAATTTTGATATGATAAGATGAAAGGGTAGATTAATGAACCTACTTTTAAAGAGCAACAACTTTTTCGAAATGTTTTACATTGGTATAGATTTTAGTTTATTGATACAAGTTTAAACTTAATTTTGTTATACTGTATATATATTTCTACTCTCATTTGAGGTATTATGTTTATGTAACTCATTTAGATTGGAATGGATAATTAAGGAATACAGATAAATTAGTCTTCTTTGATAGCCAAACTTATAGTCATGTTGTTTTCTAGGTATACATAGATATATTTCAGATAGACAGGTAATCTTCAAACACTTCAAAGACCTACAGAATATGGCATTTAAAACATTTTTAAAAATTTAGACTTTCTAGACAGTGAGACATGTCTGCTCCTAGCAGCACCAATTTACTTCAGAGAGGATGATGGGCATTAAAAATACTCTATATGGAGTTTATCTTTACCTTGACAAAAATAGCCATTTGAACAAGAAATCGTTCTTACCTGGACTGCTTAATCAACTGGACATGCAAGAACCATAGAAAGGTGACCTCTGAACTTTGCTTGGCAAAATGGTCTTTAAGGTTCCTGCTTCACAGAGGAAACTGCCAGACATTCTACAGGACACAGAGAGAAGTGACTGAGAGACTCTCGGCCTGTGGGCTAAAGACAGATGCCCCCACTTTACAAAGAAGCATTAGGTGATGTCCAGGCTGCCAGCTGTCTCTGTCTACTCTTGCAAGACTCCTGAAAGTTGCTTGCATCCTTTTCCCATTTCTCACGTAATAGTATATCCTTCTGAAGTCTTTGATGTAGTTGAAGATTAGAGATAGTTATAATTTTCCTTAGTTATGATAAAAGATAAGTTAGATATGAAAACTTAGACTCACAAATATAAGATAGATAGGATATCTTCTTTAATTTTGCCAAATAGACTAGTTATTATAAATATACTAGATATTATAACTATAATTCTTGCTTGATAATTGTTTTATTATCTGTAATTTTACTATGTAAAAGTTAAAACCTTCCTTTTCAAAAAAAAAAAGAAAAGGGGAAGTGCTGTGGGATGTTCTGTATGTCAAATATATTGCTCTGATTGGTTAATAAATAAAACACTGATTGGCCAGTAGCCAGGCAGGAAGTATAGGTGGGACTAACAGAGAGGAGAATTGAGAGAACAGGAAGGCAGAGAGGAGAGACACTGCCAGCCGTCACCATGACAAGGAAGATGTAAGGTACCGGTAAGCCACGAGCCACGTGGCAAAGTATAGATTAATAGAAATGAGTTAATTTAAGATATAAGAACAGTTAACAAGAAGCCTGAGCCATTAGGCCAAACACTTTAAATAATATAAGCATCTGTGTGTTTATTTTATAAGTGGGCTGTTGGACTGCCGGGGCTTGGCAGGACCTGGAGAGAAAACTCTCTAGCTACATACATCAGTCAAAACACTCATAGACATAAAATAACATTAAATCTTGGAAACAAAACATGTTTGTTGTTGCTCCGAAGAGAATAGCTAATAGCTACAGACATTGTATAACAAGAGTTCAAAGCTAACAGGAGAGGAAGGGCCTTCTTTTCTTCTATCACAAGATCCAGGACCTTGTTCCCAGTTGTGAGCTGTGTGAACTTCCACAGAACACTTCAGGTTTTGGAGTTTTAAATCACTCCATTCTCCAGGTTCTCACTGAACACCATGACCATCTGTTCATGTGATGCAGGCAGATCAGGACTTAGGAGTCAGAGGCCTTGGTTTTCACCTGGTTCTACACCTGAGTGTAGCAGGCATTGAAATTTCATGTGGGCACAGAACGCTTTTTGATTCAGAAATCATTTCCCACAAGTATTTCTACAGTCACCAATGGCCTTGTGTGGGGTCTGTTTATGTTCATGTCCATTAAGGGCAGCTTGGTGTGCAATAGGCAAACCGCACTTGAATGGCACTTGAAAGGCTTCTCATCAGAGTACAGTCTAAGGTGTGTTTGGAATATGTGAGAGGCATTGAACTTCTTCAGAGTTCAGAGGGCAGAAGGCAGAAGGAGAAGCCTACTTCCATGAGCTGGACAATTCTGCAAAGGGGCTCATTTTATTACAACTGACAATTCAGCCTTTAGTTTTCTGGTTAAAAGAAACTCTGATTTAAGTCCACATAAATCATTTCTGGTCAAAAGCAGTAGGCTTAATAAAAAAGGAATGGACTGGGCATTTAAAATGGCTCAGCAGGTAAAGGAGCCTGCCACCAAGTCTGAAGACCTATGTTTGAGCCCTGGGACCCATGCATTAAAAGGAAAAAACTGACACTCTGAAGTTGTTCTCTGATTTCCCACATGCATAGTGATACATGTGGAGATATTTTATTTGTGCACCCCAATAAAGCTTATCTGTGGATCAGAGGAAAAAGCCAGCCACTATATTAAACATAGAGTTCAGGCAGTGGTAGCACATGCCTTTAATCCTAGCATTCGGGAGGCAGAGATTCACCCAGATCTCTGTGAGTTCAAGGCCACACTGGGAAAAGAGCCAGGCATGGTGGCACACACTTTTAATCTCAGTGCTAGTTAACCATAGATGTCTGACTATCCATACAGACAGACAGGAAGTGATAGAGCTGGGCAGAAAGAGGAAGTGATGCAGCTTGGCAGAGAGAAGAAGTAAGATGGCTGGACACAGAAAGGTATATAGGCATGAATATGCAGGAAGTAGCTCTCTCTTGGGCTAAGGATTTCCTAGTGGTAAAAACATGGCTAGCTTCTTTATGTTTCTCTAATCTTTCAGCTTTGACCCCAATATCTGGCTCCAGGTTTCTTTTATTAATAAGACTGTTTAGCAATTCATCTTACATCTGGCATCCCAATGTTTATGGCATGAATTCACAAAAAGCCACTTGCCTGTGGCCATACAGGCCCTGCCTCAAGCCTGAGCAGCATGTGGCTGGAGTCCCTAATCTGCTGAATCCAGATGGCTGGATCTTTCACTTCTTCTCTCCTGGTGCTCTCTCTGGATCCCCATCTCAGGCTGCTACCACACTAAGTAGCTGTCTTGAAACATGCTTGGGCTTCTATTGTTCTATACAGAGGAGTCAGCCTTACATCTGAATCATCATTATTGGCAAATTTAGTGAGTCAAGTCAGATTTCTTAAAGGGAGAAATTAGTTAAAAGAGAATTTTTTTAAACATTTTTACAATGGAGGGAATTTGATAACACATTAGGCTGTCTGAAAATAGAACAATTAAATGAGAGGATAATTAATGTTGATGGGATTTATATAATGTCAATTATGAATATTATTTGTTTGGTCTTTTTTGTTTTATCATTAAAAAGGTTGGTTAATTTGAGTGCCAAGATAAAAGTTTTAGAAAAACATGTTAAAATAGAGAAATTCAGACCCAGACAGAAGAATTAAAAAAGGTGAACTGATCTCAACATTGACTTATATAGTTACAGAGAAATAGCCTAAGGTCTTCAAAAGCCAACCTTAATCTATCCACTAACCTTACAGGAACTATTAATGCTTAAGACTGTGTATGAGCTAACTGGACTCCTGCGGAAATGTAAGGTTTGAGGAAATTTAAAGATGCTATAGTCTCAAATGGTATGCATTCTCCATTTTTAAAGCAGATATTAAACTTGTAGTCAACTTGTAATAGAATTATCCCTCAAGACTGGAAAGATTTGACTGCAGCTGTCCCAGAGGCTGGTCCACAGTTACAATGGAGAACCTCATAGAAAGAGGAGGCTAAAACTATAGAACAATAATATAGGGCTAGAGGTATGGAAATTTTCCAAGATCAACTTCTTGGAGAAGGTGATAATGCTGATACACAAAGACAATCTTTATACAATGACCACAACTTAATTCTATGCTGCATGGCAGCCTTGAATGCTTGGGACAGAATAGAAGTAGTAGGAAAAAAATTGAGAAATTTACAAAAGTTATACAGGGCCCAAAAGAAACCTTCACAGATTTCTTACATAGGTTTTTTATGGTGATATTTATTTTGTACTGAAATGTGATTTTATTTGTATGTTAATAAATAAAGTTGCCTGGGGGTCAGAGCTAATAGCAAGCCATAGCAGAGCTGGGTGTTTGTGGCGCACACCTTTAATCCCAGCTCTTTCGAGTCAGAGCTAGACGGATCTCTGTGTGTTCAAGGATACAGCCATCATGGAGACACACACCTTTAATCTCAATACCAACCATAGAAGACCTGGAGGTCTGTACAGACAGGCAGTGAGGAGGCAGTCATGTGGTTGGGTTTACAACCAATGAGAAGACAGAACAGAAAGACTATATAAAGACAAACACACAGGAAGTAGCTCTTTTGGCTGAAGAGGATAGCTGAAGCAGGAAGGGTAAGGCTCTTAGCTCTGACCTTTTGGGCTTTCATCTTTACATTGACTCTGTGTTTCTTATTTAATAAGATGGTTACTTCTACAGGTTTTCTTCAGCTGTAAATAGAATAATACCAAATCCAGAAGCTAGACAGATAATAATTGAATCTCTGGCTTTTGAAAGTGCTAATGCACAATACAAAAGGTTAATTAGGCCATTAAAGACAAGATCAGCGCTTTTGGTGGAATGGATCTGAGATACAATTAATATTGAATCTCATGACCATTATGATACTTGGATAGGAAAGGTGATTTCCAGAGGTTTGGAGAAAAATAATAATAATATCAGATGCTTTAATTGCAGTAAACAAGGTTACTAAAAAGAGATTGTAAACAGGGCATTCCTAGAAACAATGTTTTTTCAAGGAACAATGGCAACAGAATGCCCCTGCCTTCTGAATTATGCAGAAAGTATGGTAAAGGCAAACATTGGACTAACAAATGTAGATAAACAAGGGAGAGACAAGGTAATCCTTTGCCTTTGACATTGGGAAGCTCCCTCATGGACCTCACACAGGCCCCTATGGCAAATTTGGTTTGGTCCTTTCCTGCCATCATAGAAGAACCCCTTTCCCAGAGCAATTAAATAACCAAATGCCTATTGTAAAAAAACATACTGATTGGAGTGATAGAACAGCTATAGCAGGAGAAACCATAAAGTGAATTTTTGGCAAACTTCTATAAATGAACAAAGACCAAAACTAAATATATGAATAAATGATGTTCTCATTGAAGGTCTTGTAGACACAGGTGCAGATGTAACAATAATTGTACCAGAAATTTGGCATCCAAATTGGTCGCTTCAGGAGGAAAATGTTCAGGGATTGGAACATTATCTCAAGAGAAACAGAGCACAAGATGGGTCGAATGTATAGGACCAGAAGGACAGAGAGCAAAATTAAAGCCATATGGGGCTAATATAGCTATGACTTTATGGGGCCGTCATCTATTACCATAATGGAATACCCAGATTAACATTTCTCCAACCTCAGAAACAAACCATAAACTAACACATATTTCTCAGAGAAATATTAGGATGTATTATAAAGAACAGTCACTGGCCATGCAGATTGTACAAGAACAGGGTACAACAGCTGCTGATCTTTCAAAGACACCAACAGCTCTTCCTTTAAAATGGTTAATAGACAAGCCTGTATGGGTTCAATAATGACTTTTAACACCAGAGAAACTACAGGCACTAGAACAGCTGATACAAGAGCAATTAAATGCTCAACATATTGAAGAATCAACCAGCCCTTGGAATTCTACTGTTACTGTTATTAAAAAGAAATCTGGTAAATGGAGAATGGTAACAGACTTAAGAGAAATTAGCAAGGTAATTTAGCCAATAGGCTCTCTACAATCTGGAATTCCTTTGCCTATTCTGTTACCTAAAGGATGGCCTCTTATAGTTATTGATTTAAAAGACTGTTTCTTCTCAATACTCTTATAAGATAAAGACAAAGATTTGCCTTCATGGTGCCTATTGATAATAACTCTCAGCTGGTTAAGAGATTGCAATGGAGAGTTTTCCCACAGGGAATGTTGAATAGTCCTACCCTGTGTCAATATTTTGTATGACAGCTGTTGGAAGTAATATGTAAACGATTTCCTAAATCTATAATTTTTATTACATAAATGATATTTTACTAGCTGATTCAAATGCAGATACTATAGAAAGAATGTTTGAAGAAGTAAAGAAAATTTTGCCTTGTTGTGATTACAAATTTCTCCTTACAAGATACAAAGAGGAGACTCTGTTAATTATTTAGGATATAAAATATGTCTATAAGAAATTAGTGAGTTTGAGGCCAGCCTGGTCTACCAAGTGAGTTCCAGGAAAGGCACAAAGCTACACAGAGAAACCCTGTCTCGAAAAACCAAAAAAAAAAAAAAAAGAAATTTGACCACAAAAAGTGCAAATTAGGAAAGATTGATTATGGACTCTTAATGACTTTCAAAGATTATTTGGAGACATTTCCCATCTACTAACTATTCCTGGAGTAAAAATGATGAACTGAGTAATTTGTTCAGAACCTTAGAGTGTGACAAAGACTTAAATAGTCCAAGAGAATTATCACCTGAAGCTGAGAGGGAATTGGCTTCAGTGGAGAAGAAAGTACAGGATGCACATGTGGATTGTGTAGATGCAAAGCTTGATTGAATTTTGGTTATTTTACCCTCAGCATTTTCCTACAGGAATTTTAATTCAGAGAGAATATATTATATCAAAATGGATATTTCAACCAATAAACACAGTAAAAAATTAAAATCTTATGTAGAAAAGATCTCTGGCTTGATTTTAAAAGGAAAATTGAGACTTCGTCAATTAGCAGGAATAGACCTAGCAGAAATTGTAGTACTTTTAACTAAGAATGACATTGACAAATTATGGGTAGAAAGTAAAGCTTGGCAAAGAGCTTGCAGTAATTTTTTTGGAGAAATTAACAACAAATATCCCAAAGTGGTAGAATTCAACTTATAAAGAGAGCTAATTGGATCTGCCTCACATTGTATGGGAAACACCAATATCTGGAGCCCCTACATTTTATACAGATGCAAACAAGCAAGGAAAGGCAGGCAACAAATCAGAAAATTTAAGTAAAGTGGCTCAAAGTCCTTATAATTCTGTCCAAAAATCAAAATTATATGACCTTCTAATGGTATTAATGGATTTTTTTGGAACATCTCAACATAGTTACTGACTCTCAGTATGTTGAAAGAGTGAACTTACATATTGAGACTGCAGAATTTATCCCTGATGAGTCAGAATTAACTTTTTATTTATTCAGTTACAAGATATAATCAGGAATAGGAAGCATCACTTATATCTATATATCTATATATCTATATATCACTTATATATATATATCACTTATATATATATCTATATATCACTTATATATATATATATATCACATCTGATCCCATATGGTTCTGCTAGGACCTCTGGCACAAGGTAACGATGAGATAGATAAACTATTGATAGGAAATATGCTGGAGGCCTCAGAATTTCATAAAAAACATCATGTCAATAGCAAGGGTTATCAGAAAATGTCCTGCTTGTTCCTTTTACAATTAAACTCTTACTATCTGCAGGATGTAACCCAAATGGTACTCAGAGGAATTAAATCTGGCAGATGGATATGTTTCATTTTATAGAATTTGAAAAATTGAAATATGTACACCATACCATTGACAGCTATTCAGGATTTCAATGGGCAACTGCTCTGAGTTCTGAAAAAGCTGATTCTATAATCACACATTTGCTAGAAGTTATGGCCAAAATGGGTATACCTGTACAAATTAAAACTGACAATGCTCCAGCAAATGTCTCTGTTAAAATGAAACAATTTTTTGCTTATTACAATATAAAGCATATTTCAGGTATACCACCTAACCCTACAGGCCAAGCAGCCATAGAAAGATCAAACTGAACTCTAAAGGATGCTAAATAAACAGAAAAGGGTAACAAAATCCCCCAGAAATAGATTACATAATGTTCTATTAACTTTGAATTTTCTCAATACTAATGAGAAAGGAACAACAGGTGCAGAGAGATACTGGATAATAGAAAAATCTGCAGAATTAAATCAGCCATTACTTTAAAGAGATGCTGACCTCAGAATGGAAACCAGGATATGTATTATGTTGGGGATGAGGTTTTGCTTTTGTTTCTATAGGAGAAGAAAAGCTATGGATGCCATCAAAATTGATAAAGGTTCAATTTGAACAAGAGAGACCTCTTAATTAGAAGAGGTGATAGTTCCTCACCCAGCATGACCATTCAATTTAAACTAACTTATACCACTAACAAATGCTTTTCATTTAATCAGATATAACTTGCCAAAAGGGAGCCTCCCCACATTTAGGGTTGTGGAAGGGTGTTTGTTTTTGTCTTTCAGGAGACTGAAGGTTAAAGAATCTGAAGAACACTGGACAAATGAGGCATGTGAAGAAAAGGAACAAATCATCTAGAAAAAAATGTCCCAAGAAAAAGAGTAAATTGGTCTATTGGTATTTCACATATCTAATGGGATAAAGCTTCATAAGTCTTACTAAATGTTTGTTTCTGCTGTTATCTGCAGATGCATAATGCAAATGGTGTTTATATAGTCCCAGTTCAATTAAAAATTAAAACTGGCTTTGGAGTTGGAGAATGGTCCTCTCCTTCTCTAAACCCAAGCATACTTGTTAAAAGGAAAAGGCAAAATCTCTGTATCATGTCAGAAGAGCCATCTGATATGAGACAGAAGAAAACCAAAAAATTAAGGGACTATTATTCTATTGCCACCAATCTAATAATTCTTTAGTTCTAATTTGACACTTTAAAACTTTTCTTAGGGTATTCTTTTTTCTTGACTTTTCTATCAGTTTATTTTTTCATAAATATATAACCTCTTCTTGATTGTTGTAGTTTTGTGCTTAATGTAGAGGACAGATTGTGTCAATGTGTGTAGTATTTCTTCACAATCCTATTGAGCATTCTGAGTTTTTCTGCTTTCCATATAGCTTTAGAATAAGCTTTTCTTTTACAAATTGTTAGTTTTCCTTGAGTGTGTTGAATTTATGCTGTAAATTAAACATGCCCCAAATCATAATATTGATTCATCTTGTTTACAAGTATTACTGAATATCTCTCCATTTATTTAGCTTTTTTATGTTTTGATAATATGTGAAAGATTTAGTACATTGGATAAAAATTACTTTGGGGCTATACAGGTGGCTTAGTACATACTCTTCTTGGGATAGACCTGTGATCAGATCCCAGTGCCCAAGTGAGGAGGCTCATAACTACCTGCAACTCTAGATCCAGGGAATCTGACACACTCTTCTCTGAAGTGTCACATACACATGGAAGACATTTTCTCACACACAAACATGTATAAAAATGGGAATATTTTATTTTGCCCAAAGCATTTATAGCTTGTAAAGGAAATAGATAAAAATATATTGCTTTATATGTATAATAGAAATCATACAAATTGTCTTTAAAAATGTTATTTTGCTTTTGTATTGTGCCTCACTGTGGTACAGACTTACATCTAGTCACCAATCATAGGAAACATAAACTAGTTTCTAACTGATCATAAAAGTCACCAATTTCTTTTTTCTTAAGGGAATGGAATACTTTTTATCCATTAAAACTGTTTTTCTGAAGTTGAAACATCAGAGTACTCAAGCAAATCTCTCCAAGTATGGAAGAATAATCCTGCAAACAATCCATTTTCTATTACTTGCAAAGCAGAATACTAGAGTGCACACAGTATGAGTGCTGGCCCATCATTTCTTTGACTATTATTTTTATTAGAATCTTGTAGTTCTTGTCTAAAATACTGTGTTATGTTTTTGTCTTTCATCAGTGATTCTATGTTGCATTCTTTTATTAATTATAGATTTAAGTATTCATTATTCTTTTTTTCAAAAAATGGTGGACTTTTATGTAATTTTACATTTTGAAAATTGTCTACCATATCTTATTACTTTCTAGAAATTTGTTGTTTGGGGGGACTTTCTATAAAGAAATAGTATTTTTCTCCTGTCAATATCAGTGCCTTCCCTGTTCCCATTTTTTAGTATGTCTGTGTTTTCTGTTTGTTCCTATGCTTACTTGTAGTTTTGTTACTTAAATGATTGATATGGTCAATACATTGAATTTTGAACTGTTAAATATTCTTACACCTTATTTTTTGTGTGTTCTAGTTAGCTTCAACTACCACTGTTACATAGCCGAGCATGATCTGAGGAGTACCAATTGGTCAAGATCAGACCAATTGTGGCTGTGCATGAGACTGCCTTAATTGTTGATTGAGTGGAAGGGTCCAGTCACTGAGGATGGTGAGATCTCTAAGCAAGTAGTCCAGACTGGATAAGTGAGCTAGATGAGCATGAGACAGTGAGCAGGTAAGAGAAAGTGCCAGCAAACAATATTCCACCATAGTTTTCACCTTCAGTTGCTAACCTGAGTTTTTTTCTTGAGATCCTTCAATGATTGAATGTGGCCTGGCAGTGTCAGCCAAAAAAGCCTGTTTATCATGTCAGTTGCTTTTGGTAAAAGGATTTAATAACGGTAATAGAGAAGCAATTTAGAACAAAAATTGGTAGCCTTAAAATGAGATTGTTGCTGTAGTAATCTGAGAATGTTGTATTTTGGAGGAATGCAGAAGATAAGAGGACTCTGGATATCAAAAGTCATTCTAAGCTCTACACAGATCTCAATAGGCCATTCAAGGAAGAACTGGAAGATGACAGTGCCAAGAATAATTCGGTCAAGGTCTTGAGGATTCAACAGGAAATAAACTCCATGAAATTTAGGCTAGAGGTCATATGGTAGTTTGAATGAGAATGGTCCTCATATACTTGAGTGCTTGCTCCTGAATTCATGCAACTGGTTGGGAAACATTAGGAGATATGGTATGGTTGGAGGAGGTGTGTCACTGGAAATGGGATCTCCTGTCCTGCCTGCTGCAGATCAGTGTGTAAACTCTCAGCTCCATGCTTGCCTACTGCCATCTTTCCTGTCATGATGATAATGGACTAATCTTCTGAAAAGTGTAAGCAAGCCTCCAATTAAAAGCATTCTATTCTAAGAGTTGATTTGACAATTGTCCCTTCACAGCAGTAAAGCATTAATTTAGACAGGTCATTTGTGTAATATCTTGGCAAAGAAATCTGTTTGAATTCTGCCCATGTCCTGAGAAACTGAGGCAGAATTAAAAGGTAATGACTTCTTTGACAAAACATTGAGTCAGTTATATAGTTAGTACTTATGATTCATTCAGGTCATAGCAGAAAGGAGTAACAAGTAGGGCAAAAAGAAATAAAACATGTAGTTTGGAGAGAAAAACAAGTGATTTTAGAAGGAATGAGAAAAGGAGGACAAGCTGGGTATTGTGGCTCATGCCTTTAATCCAGAACTTAGGTCACTTTAGTTGGCAGTCCCATACTGAAACAGAGGCAGTAATTTCCAAGAAGGTTAGTGACATTAAGAAAAGACACCTGCCCTTAATTGTAAGTATAGGAAAGGTGCCCTAAGTATAAGACCCCAGTCAGCTAAGCCAGTTCCTATACACAGAAAGCAACTTCATACAGAACATATTGCTACTTTGTTCCAAGTGGGGCAGTTTATTCGTAGCCAGATCTCCATATGGTGGTATCATCTGAATGCTACTTGTTATGGAAACAAGAAAGAGGCACAATTTAAAGGTCGTACATTCCTCTTCTGAGGTTTCAGTTCTGCACTGCTGCAGGCATCTATGTTTAAGAGTTAGAGCCCCATTGAGAAGACCTGAGAGTTCATTGCATGAAACTGTGATGATGAAGCCTGGGTTGAATTTTGAGAGGATGAGATGTTGAAATATCAAGTTATGAAATATTTGCCATGGAGAACTAGATATAGCAAGTGGAAGCAGCCAAAGTAAGAGAGAAAGAGATGTGTGAGAAGTTGCAGAGATAGACCTATTTTAAGCCTTTTGAAACTGAAGGCCCAGTGTCTGAAACAGAGCTAAGGGGTTTGTTTTTTTGTCCTGCTGTGTTTCAGGTTTGCTTTGGTCCAATCTGTCCTCACTGTGAGAGGGATGTATATTCTGTGCTGTTGTATGTTGGAATGATATAATTGGTTTATTCATTTTTCAGACACTCCAGTCAAGAGAATGTCATTCTAACCTAACTAATGATAGCATTCGTACTAACCTAACTAAAGTGTTTTTTCAAAGAAAAGGGTGTAACAGTGGACATTTAAACTCCGAGACATCTGGATCTCACAGGGACAGTGCCTGATGACAGATGGGCTCACCTTAGCAGGGAGCTGGGTTAACCTTGAGCAGAAGGCCGCCATGTGGTTTGCTGCCATCTTTATTTGCAAGCTCATCATAATGGAAATGGCCATGTGACTTGGCAATTGTCTGTGAATTCTTGGTTACTATAACCACTTGACATAAACGAAAATGGTGATACCCATAAATTTCCTGGTACCACTGAGCCTTTAGAATATTACTCCATTTATAAACTAAGGAGGTGACACCAGACTTCCATGATGTGTGTTTGCTTTATTTTTTTATATATTGTTTTATATAATGCACTTTCTGCCTTGCACATGGACTGAAGAATTTTCTTATCCATGTGCCTCAAACACTAGCTATCAAAGGAAACTGACACTTTGAAGTGTTTAGATATGGAAGGCTCATGAGAATTTTCATCACCCTAGAGCAGGTCTTGGGAAAGCACACATCCCAAGGGATCCAAATGAATAGAAGGCTGGATGTCAGACAAACTACTGCCACTGGTAGCTGTGACAACTGAAAGATACATATGCAGGCTTTGCTGAATTTCAATGTGCTGTCCCAGCCCCACCCTCTACATCAAATCTCCAAGCCTCTTTTTCTCTAAGATATTTGTGACTCCTTTTGTCCAGGTTTGTTGTCGACTATTGTGTCTGCGCAGCATGCCCCTCAAACTCATGTTTTTATTTTCATTTTCTAATTGTATGACATAAGCATGCTATGGAATTAGAACATTCAAATATCTCTTTCTCCACTATTTTATATGTTTTATGCTTTCTGTGTCCTATACTCTCTGACCTATGGGTACTTAATCTGAAATTGCATATGGTAAATTTTACTATTCTTTTTCTAACCAAGGCAGCCTGACTTAGAGAAAGCCATCTTAAAAAGTGGAATTTATGTTGAGTGACATCATGCTTGACTCTTATCTAGAGTGAGAAATATAACAGGGATTAAAAGATTATGAATTTGGGGTTGGGGTTTTAACTCAGTGGTAGAGTGCTTGCCTAGCAAGCACAAGGCCCTGGGTTCGGTCCTCAGCTCTGGGAAAAAAAAAGGATTATGAATTTAGAGAAGAGGGTTAAGGGGATATTTAAAGGAAATATTGAAAGTTTATCCCATAAGAGAGCCAAAATTCTCCCTAACCAATTGTCATTAAACATTTACTGATTTCTTTGACATGTGAGTTTCAATATATACATTCCAGAAGTTTAGCTGGATGAGGATACATAACAGTCAGGCTAAAATCAGACAGAGAAAAATTAAAGGAGAATTCAGTAAGGTCACAGGTAATCCTGAGTCAAGTGTCTTGGAGTGGATAATTCACATAGACCCTGTGTTCTGGTTCACTAATGGCGAAGAGGAGAATACAGGCATCCAGTTCAATATCAGTAAAGCAGCTAATAGGAGAGGTGTTTCCATTTCCTTCTGTCTTAGTGTTTAATTGCTGTGAAGAAACACCATGACCACAGCAAGTCTTATAAAGGAAAACATGCAATTGGTGCTGGCTTACAGTTTCAGGTGTTTAGTTCATTATTGTCATGGAAGAAACCATGCTGGCATGCAGGCAGACATGCTACTGGAGAAGGAGCTGAGAGCTGTACATCTTGATCTACAGACAGCAGGAGAATGCCACATTAGGTCTAGCTTGAACGTATGAGACCTCAAAGTGTTACAAAAATCCCAATTTGTCTTAATAAAAACCTGAAATCAGATATCAGGGTGAAAGCTGAAAGATCAGAGAAGCAGAACAAGCCACAGCCACCACCTCTTATCTCACCAACTCCTCAGTCTGCAAGAGCCAGAGTTCCTGTCTCATCCCACTTTTTATTCCTTTCTCTGCCCAGCCGTATCACTTCCTGTTTCAAACTTCCTAGTGCTGGGATTAAAGATGTGTGTTCCCACGGATTGGAATTAAAAGTGTGTGCCACCAAAGCCTGGCTCTGTTTCTCTTTTAGACTGGATTAATCTCATGTAGCCCAGTGTGGCCTTGAACTCACAGAAATCCAGATGGATCTCTGCCTCTGCATCCTGAGTACTAAGATTAAAGGTGTGTGCTACCACTGCTTGACTTCTATGGCTGGCTCTCTTCTGATCTTCAGGCAAGCTTTATTTCTTAGATTACAAATATATCACCACATCAAAGCCCACCTTAGTGGCACACTTCCTACAAGGCCACACCTACACCAACAAGGCCACACCTGATCATGCTACTCCTTATAGGAAAGCATTCACACTCATGAGTCTATGGGGGATATTCCTATTCAAACCACCATTATAACCATGAGAAAAGAAATAGGAGCTAAGAACTCTACAGAGGATGCTCTGCAAAGGCCAACAAAGAAGATCAGAAGACATTCCAGGTTACTTTCATATTTTTTAAATATAGGTAGAGGTCAGTGAAGGCTCCCCTCACTGTATTTTTACCCCTTGAGATCTCTTCCATCTTGAGGCCTTAAGAACAAAGTATCAATAGTTTTCTGTATCCAGGCTTAGCTTGAATATAAACTGTGGGATAATGGGTGCCCCTTGTAAGAAAAAATAACTCAGATAATTGCATTTTTCTACAATTTGATCTCCTTATAGGGTGAGGGGGGTTACTAAGTTTTTCAGGTTGTCTGCCTCTATTTGCAGATACACCTACACTGATTGTGGGTGTTGGTCACACCAAGTCTAGCCAGGGAGGGTCCAGACTGCGTCTCAACAAAATTATCTCTTAATGGATACTAAACTTTATTGTTGAATTTAAGAGCAGAACTTCTAGAAGATAAATAGAGAAACTACACCTCAGAGTTTGGTAGCCTGCCTTACAGAGCTATATTCAAAGCACATTGCACAGTGATCATGTACAAGAAGAATGTTTTTTAGCACAGGCTCTTCTCCCCATGCTCTAAACTGCTCAGTATTCAGAATGAAGTCACTCAGAGGCAAGTGACCTGGCCCAGGGAGTTGCAAGGGCCACTCAGGTCCCTACTGGATACCCTCCCTGGCCTCTAGTTCTGGGGAGGATCCAGAACACATGCTCCAGCAACTAAGCTGGCAGCTCCACAATATCTTTGGAAAGCAGTCCCTGACATGCTGAAGGACACAGTACAGTGGTTACCTGCCCTGCTTCCACCCCACACATAGACCAGTTCCAGTTCTGTAGAGATTTGCAATTCAGAAGCATTCATGCCTGGCCTCTAAAACCTGACCATGCTTGTCTTCCCTCACTTAACTAAGATTCCAGTAGCTATTCATTCCACAAGGCTGATGTCTCAGCTGCTCAACAGTATAAACAGGAATAATTCTGAGAAGTGGGCTCTAACACCACTAAATGAATGAACTTGCTAGAGAAAGGGTAAACAAACAACAAATGCTTCCTTCATCCATGTTCTGTATGTAGGCTACCAATATGTATAGTTCAGATTAAAGACATTTCTTCCTACTGTAAAAGAACCAGATAAATGGTGGAATTTACCATTTCACATGATTTAATTAAGATAAATCCCTCACAAGTGCATGGGTTTTAGTTAATTCCAGATTTAGTTGAGTTGTCAACCAAGAATACCCACCATAAGGGCCAATACAGAAGAGATGATAAAGATTGTTTTCTACCTGTAGCAAGCAAAGAGAGATTCCTAAGCATGCCCAGTTAACAAGTCCACTTCTGAAGATGGTAACAATGTAAAAGTAGAGACAAGTGTGGACATTCCTATCATGAAGTCCTACAAAAAGCCACAAAAAATATAAAAATGATGAACAGAAATACTTTGTTCATGTTCATTTTGTACCGTAAGTTCTTAGGTGAAAATCAAATAAATGATACCATGAAAGCTGATTGCCTGGGAGCTAATGCTATTAATCATAATGTATGACTAGAAAGACAGATGTATCAATGCCGCACTTCTCACAAAAAAGAACAAGAGTTCTTTTCCAGTAAGCAAAGTTTTCTTTGGGCTTCCATTGACATAAACAGTAGAATTACCACTCATGTCTGTTCCCAGCATGTTTCTCAGTCTCCTAAGCAGAGTTGAACTTCATATGGCACATGAGTTTAGGAAGCAGAGTTCTTTGTTCTGGATCTATATGAAAAAAAAAGTGGAGTAGAAGAGTGCTTCTTTCTCAAAAGCACAGTGTGTTTCTCATAAGCCAACTCAATGTTAATATCCTGTTCATAAATGGAGGTGAATCACATTCTGTCTCTTGTCCTATGAACACCAGTACTTTTTGGGTAAGGAAATTCACTGTTGGTCTCCCATTGAGATACAGTGCAAAGAGCACCCTTGTCTGTTCCCAGAAACTACAGTGCATAGATGTAAATAAGCTAAGGTTCTTCCCAGTTTCCTAAGGAGAGTTAAGCTAGACACGGCCCCTGTGTGTAGAAAGCACAGTTCTTTTGTTCTGTGCAAGTTCACTGTTCTAGCTCTATAGGAAACATAGTAGAGTAGAAAAGTGGTCCTTTATCAAAAGCAGAGTGTGTTTCTTGTAAGGCAACTCAGTGTTAATTTCCCAGTACTAGGACTTGATCACGCACTGTATCTTGTCCTAGGAGCAACAATTCTTTTCACGTAGGGGAGTCACTATTGGGCTCCCATTGAGATACACAGTGCGAATAGCACCCATGTCTTTTCCCAGCAACTACAGTGCATTGGATGTAAGAAAAGCTGCTGGTCTTCTTACTTTCCTGAGAAGAGTTGAACTAGATATGGCCCGTGTGTGTAGGAAGCAATTTCTATTTTTCTGAGAAAGCTCAGTGTTCTGGTTCTATAGGAAACACAGTAGAGTAGAAGAGTGCTCCTTTTTCAAAAGCAGAGTATATTCCCTGTAAGGCAACTGAGTGTTAATTTGCCCTTCACAAAACGAGTTGAATCACATGCTGTCCCTTATTCTACGAGAAACAGTTCTTTTCAGGTAAGGAAAGTCACTATTGGGCTCCCATTTAGATGCACAGTACAAAAAGCATTTACATGTGTTCCCAACAACTACAGTGCATTGGATGTAAGAGAAGCTATGGTTTTTCTAAGGTTCCTAAGCAGAGTTGAACTAGATATGGCCCATGTGTGTAGGAAGCAGTTTTTTTTTTCTTCTGTGCAATCTCACTGTTCTGGCTCTATAGGAAACACAGTAGAGCAGAAGAGCACGCCTTTCATAAAAGCAGAGTGTGTTTTCTGTTGAGGGAACTCAGTGTTAATTTTTCCTCCTCATAAACGGAGTTGAATCACATGCTTTCTCCTGTCCTACAAGCAATAGTTCTTTTGGGGTAAGGGAAGTCACTACTGTGATTCCAATGAGATACACAGTGCATATAGTACCTGCTTGTGTTCCCAACAACTACAGTGCATTGGATGTAATAGAAGCTATGGTTCTCTGATTCCTAGGAAGAGTTGAACTAGATATGGCCCCTGTGTAGGAAGCACAGTTCATTTGTTCTGAGCAAGCTCAGTGTTCTGCCTCTATAGGAAACACAGTAGAGTAGAAGAGTGCTCATTTATCGAAAGCAGAATATGTTTCTTGTAGGGCAACTCAGTGTTAATTTCCCCTTCATAAACGGAGTTGAATGTCATGCTATCTCTTGTCCTATGAGCAAAACTTCTTTTCGGGTAAGGAAAGTCAGTATTGGGCTCCCATTGAGAAACACAGTACAAACAGCACTCACATCTGTTCCCAGCAAATACAGTGCATTGGATGTAAGAGAAGGTATGGTTCTGCTCTGTTTCAGAAGCAGAGTTGAACTACATATGCCATGTGTGTAGGAAGGAGAGTTCTTTTGTTCTGAGCAAGCTCACTCCTCTGGCTGTATACTGTAGAGTACAAGAGTGATCTTTTCTCAAAGGCACAGTGTGTTTCTTGTCAGGCAACTCAGTGTTAATTTCTCTTTCATAAATGGAGTTGAATCACATTCTGTTTCTTGTCCTACGAACAACAGTTCTTTTGGTGTAAAAAAAAAAGTCAATATTAGGCTCCCATTGAGATAAACAGTGCAAACAGCACCCACATCTGTTCCCAGCAACTACAATGCATTTGATGGAAGAGAATCTATGGTTCTTCTCAGTTTCTTAAGTGGAGGTGAACTTCATATGGCCCCTGTGTGTAGGAAGCACAGATATTTTATTCTGAGCAAGCTCACTGTTCTGGATCTATAGGAAACACATTAGAGTAGAAGATTATTCCTTTCCCAAAAGCAGAGTGTATTTCTTGTAAGGCAACTCAGTATTAATTTCCATTTCATAAATTCAGTTGAATCACAAGAACTCTTGTCCTACAAGCAACAGTTCTTTTCAGTTAAAGAAAGTCACTAATGAGCACCCATAGAGATACACAGTAAAAATAGCAACCATGTATGTTCCCAGCAACTGTAGTGCACTGGATGGAAAGAAGCTATGGTGCTTCTCAGTATCTTATGCAGAGTTGAACTAGAATATGGCCCATGTGTGTAGGAAGCACAGTTCTTTTGTTCTGAGCAAGCTCACTCTTTCTGGTTCTATAGGAAACAGAGTAGAGTAGAAGAGTACTCCTTTCTCAAAAACAGAGTGTGTTTCTTGTAAGGCAACTCAGTGTTAATTTCCCAGTCCTACTAGGATTTGAATCACGTGCTGTATCTCGCCCTAGCAGCAACAGTTCTTTTCGGGTAAGGAAAGTCACTATTGGGCTCCCATTGAGATACACAGTGCGAATCGAACCCGCGTCTGTTCCCAGCCACTGGAGTGCATTGGATGCAAGAGAAGCTGTGCTTCTGCTCAGTTTCTGAAGCAGAGTTGAACTAGATATGCCCCGAGAGTGTGGCAAGCACAGTTCTTTG